>CAKNXH010002380.1:145166-194744 GCA_932178445.1 Andricus quercusramuli | reverse complement strand
AAATACACTGACGAACAGAACAGAATTGTTATTTTTCCACTTGTATAAAATCGGAGAACTTTAGATTTTCACATGTTGCTAATAAGGCTATTTGCAATATCTGTACGGAAATCGACATTATTGAGATTTTTTTCTCAAGCCAAAAACACAACTTTTAGGGGGCCGGTCTGACCGAGGCTACTATGATATATACAGACGAACTGAACAGAATTGTGGGAATCCGTTAAGGGGTCGTACATAAATTACGTAACACTTTTTTTTGTGGGGGGGGGGGGTCTAGCTTAGTGTTACAGAATGGTGGACAACAACAGGGAAAAGTCGGAAAAACCATTACATATGGGGGGGGGGGGGCCTCGAAACTGTCGGAAAGTTGCGTTACGTAATTCATGCAGGACCTCTAACGTGACCCACAAGTCACATGGTCTTAATGGAGCCTATTAGAAATTTTTTACTAAGTCTATTTCAATCCCAGTAGCCAATTCAACCAATTCTATCGATAACCTAATGGGCATTTTTACTATGGTGCCTATGTGAAAACGCTCTCTGATTTTTTAAGAATGCTGTAATAAAATTATCTACGAATTTTCAACTTAGAAATCGTCGTATATACGGTTTCAATTGGGACCCTAAACAATGCCGTAAAACAATTGGGACCTAAGCTAAGCTTTGATCTGATATTATGTAATGTGTATGATTGACATTCTTTATGAATTGTTACAGTGTCTCCAAAATTTACGATACAGCCAGAAAATCCAACAGAAACAATGGAAGGTTATCCCCTGATGTTACATTGTGCAGCTGAAGGAGATCCAAAGCCAACAATTCAGTGGGACAAGGATTCACGCATGAATAACCTGAATGGCTCGAGATTTGAGTTTCTATCTAATGGCAGCCTTTATATCAAAGAAATATCTATGACTGATGAGGGAAAGTACGGTTGTACCGCTGGTAACAGTGGAGGCCTTAGAAGACAAGAAATTCAACTTAACGTCAAAGGTGAATGTAATTTTTATGTAATTCACTTATAAAAATACTTGCTGCAATGTAACAGAGCCTTAATTCCTAATAAAAAAAGTTAAAATTCTTAAACATATTTTCTCAATAAAAAAGTACGCGATCCAATACTTGTTTTCATTAGGGTTATCACAGAATTAGGAGAGCCTTGTTGCATTGTACATTGTAGTGCATGCCCCTACTGAAAAAGCCCACATAGTAAACTACATGGGAACCTAGGTGAAATCCCACATGGGATTAGAACTTTTTCTAATGAAATGTGTTTTGGAAGTTTTGGGTCTATCGTCGGCAATCGTAAAAACCCCAAAAAATAATGCGCAGCCGTAGCTTTCATGGAGAACTACTGCGCACTCCTTAAATATTAATTGCAAACCCATCCATGTAGGAACCTCCATAAAAACCCACGATAAGAACCGATGTAGATTCCCATCCTATATGTATATCTAGATCGTAATTTGATGTAAGAATTCAAAAAAAGATCCCACATGGGTTCCCACATAGGTTCCAGTGTAGTTTACTATGTAGGATTTTTCTGTAGGGTTCAAGCCATAATATATTGGGATGACGTTTTCCTGCGGTTTAGCAGTCATTCACAATACTTAGATGCCATTGCTGTACACAGAGCACACAGATGCAATGAAACAACCATTTTCATTAGGGATTATTCATGGGTGGTGATACCATACAGTGTAAAGGACAAGTCCATGGTGTAGATTTTCCGGACAATCGACGTCTATTGCTCAGAAATATAAACATGTATAAATTTAAAAGTTACAAAGATGTTTCCCATTAGACTATGGAAGTCCCTAGCGGGTTTTTAAGCCTATGTGGGAGATTATTTTCTCAAGCGTTTGGCATGCATGAAACGTGACGAGGGGCGTGTGAAAAGGGCTGATTCAGTCGATCAATAGAATCTGAGAAGACTGAACGTTATAAGCGAAACAGTGTTAGTGAGAACGAGGGCAGCCTTCATGTATTTCCCGACCTGTATAAGAAACTAGAGTTCCTCTAGGGAGAGTTGTATTACCGCTTATTCCGCTTCTGATTGGTGCTGCGAAACCTGAATTTGATGTTTTGAAAATGGCACGACTTTCAAGTCAAATTTAATGTTCAGACACTGATTGAACAGTAAATAAATATAATAATAGTAATAATAATGTGACGCGAAGTGCTACCCACAATAGGCCTCTCTCGTATGGAGGCCATGGTTCAGTTGCGAGTGGCAATAGGAACGAACCGAGGCGACGACCAGGCAATGGCCCCGGACAAACGCGAGAACATCGATTTAAATGGTCTGACGAACTCAGGAGGGACCTCCTTACCTGTTGGCAAAGAAGCTCACCAGCGCGGAGGTGATTCATGAAGAGGTTACATGACCGTTGAGTCAATATGCACCCGGAATATGCTCATAAAACGCCTCAGTATTTAAGAGATCAGGTATCCTTCTTGCGAAAAAATGGATATGAAGCTCTTTATCAACAAGGAGAGAAGCAACATCCTCCAGCGAACATTCCACCCGTTCCAGCAAGACCACCTTTGCAGATAGCCGATAATGCTAACATGAGAAGTAGGAGATCTATCCACCAAAAAGTCTTCCTCGGGATGGACAAATTAGCTGAAGCTAATACTGCTCTCCCCGATTTGCTCCCCGAAGATGTTAATCTCTGGAATCTGAACTGTGTAGTTTACCAGAAGGCGGTCTCCCTACTTAGCGACGATAGAAGTAACGATACTTCGGTACGTCTGAGTAAGACGTACTCCAAAAGTTAGGGCACTTGCTCGAAACTTGAGGAAAGCAAATCACACGCAGAAACAAGGTTAACCTGTCGACCATGAATCAGCACTGGACGCAAAAAATAAGATCTCTTTCAACAGCGAAACAGCGCCTTGAACAGCGAGTTAAGTGGATTCAGGAAAATTCCACCTTTTCTACTAATCATTCCCGTCTGTTCAATAAAGCGTCACGTGTAGTTAAAAATCCGCCTAGTCGAGAAGAGATTGAAGTCTTCTGGAAGCAAGTATATGGAGAAACTTATCAGCTAAATGAAGACGCTTCTGGTAAATCACTCTTTCGTAACTTTTGCTAAAGGCAAAGGTTACAAGGTCCTAAGGAAGAGTGTCCACTAATTACTGCTGAACAAGTGAAGAAAGTTATCGCTAGAACTAAGAACTTTTCAGCGCCAGGGCCAGATAGAATCAACAACTTTTGGTGGGAGAAGTTTACTTCTACGCACCAACATCTAGCTCGTATATTTACTACTTTCTTAAACGGAGAATAACCCGTCCCGCAGTGGCTAATGGAAGGACGCACGGTATTGATGCCTAAGACCGGAGATTTGTCAAGTCCAAAGAACTACAAGCACATAGCTTATTTAAACACCAGCTACAAGCTATTCACTGGCATCCTCAAAGAGAGGATATTACCATTTATCGAGCCGGTATGGAATGCAATAGTTGAACAACGTGGATGCAAGAGAGTGCTGGCAGGTTGCAGGGAGAACCTGTTGATAGACAAGTGTATTACTCAGGACTCGATCAGGTGTCGACGCAATCTGTCCATGGCTTGGATTGACTACCGTAAGGCATTCGATAACAGGAACCATGAGCTACTCATTAATCTTCTTGAGTGCATGGAGGTGCATCCAAAAATAGTGAGATACATGAAAGAGCTCATGCTCTTGTGGCGGACGAGATTTGTCGTAACATCTAACAAAAGACAAGTAACTGCAAGCTGTATCACATATAAGAGGGGAGTCTTTCGAGAAGAAGTCCGATACTTTTCTGCATCTCCCTCTTGCCTCTATCTATTGTGCTCCGAAGCAAAAGCTCTGGATACCTATGTGGCCCGCCGAACAGAAGAGATTATAAGGTCAACCACCTTTTATACATGGACGACTTTCAACTCTTTGCTTCCTCAAAAAAGGACCTTAACATCCTTGTATAGGCGGTAAATAGGTATTCTAAAGCGATTGGCATGAGCTTCGGACTGGACAAGTGTGCCTGCGTCCACCTACACCAAGGAAGACTAGAAACTACATCATCCCGTGACGATCAGGATGTTCAACTCATAGGCGGAAATACCATTCAACATCTTGGTATTGGAGAAACATATACATATCTTGGAATACCGCAAGCGAAGTATGAGAGATTCATTTATCAGCCAACTCAACAAGATTCCGGCTTGCAAGCGTCAGGCTCATTTCATCGGAAACCGAAAGCAAAAGTCCAAAATCTCCAACTGTCTTGTCTGCCGCGTAAGGTCATCCGCGGCTAGAGACCTGACTCCAAGGAACAGTGTTGCCTGGTGTTATCACGCGTAAATTTTCGCTCTTGCTTACCTTCTAGGACAGAAGGAGCAGAAGCGGATGACGTACACGTTCCAGTAGCTTCGGATTGGTTTCTCTAAGGAACCACCATGATCGTAGCTTCCGGAGCCTACAACTTCTCATGATAAATGTAAGTGTAACAAATAAGAAGGTTTGAAATGTGAGGAATCTTTTTTTACAAACACTTTTTTTAAATACTATTATTTAGGGCTTGTGAATAAATTTTGTAACATCTAATAGACAGTAAGTAGCAACTGCTGTGCTGTTGCTCGGAGCTTCGGGTCCCCTCGGGGGATTCCGTTCCGTCTCGTGTGCGGCCCGGCAACCCTTCGTGCAGGGTCGCATCGAGTCCCGCGTTATGGAAACAATTCTGCTACACCCCCTCCCCCACGGGGGTTCGGGTTTATAACATTAATTTTCGTCATGTGTTTGTCCAAGTCTGATATAGTCTCAAGAAAGAAATTCAAACAAAAGTTTGGAAATCTGCTTTTATCCTCTTGAGGTTTGCTTTAATAAATTGAAATCTAGTCAGTAATCATGTCTCGGTTTCATTAGTATGAGTAAATTTGTCTGTTGGAGTCTGAGGTTGTACATTTTTTCTCAATTTAAATCGTTTTTCGTTGTCAAAAAGGTTACATGGTATGTAAATAAGTTTGAGTATTAATCCTTCGCGAAACTGATATTATAGTTCTTCAGAATTGTCACTAGTTTTGTCCTTTAGGTTCCTCTTCTGTCGTTGTTTTTTCGCTTCTGATCTCCCTCTATGGTTATCTTCTTTCGGAAACAAATATGAGAATAAAAACGAAAAATCCGTCCGTGTAGTCGATTGTCCTGAAGATTTCTTGTTTTTAGAGTTGATTGTCCTTTCAGTCTGTTCTTATTTGAGTTTAGTTGTTTTATTTAGTTTTTAATTATTATATTGTAAATCCCATTGAAACTATGTAATTTAGTTTATTAAGGAAAAGTCAGTTAATTTGTTTCCTGCCATAGGGTTTTTAATTCTGCGTTCCACTGTTTGTACTTCCTTCCTGAGGTTTATATTTCTTCTTTTGTTACCGTCTTTTTCTTCCTTCTCAGAGAAGACTGTTACTTGTGTCTTGTATTAGGAGTCAAAACGCTGTTATCTTTCAAATTGTTTGTTAGAGTCGTTTTACAGTAGTTGTGTTCAGAGTGTTGTTTATAGTTTTTTTAGTTCATTTGTGTCGTTAATGCTATTTCCAATGCCATTTTTGCCCTTGTTTAAGTCTAAATATTCGCACTCAAACTCATTAATATTTTCCACGCCTATGTGCCATTATCGCTATTTACATTTTCTAATTTAAAATCATTTATATTCCATTCTCCAATGCTCTTACCTTCAAGATTTTTTAATTCGTAAATCGTTGGGGAAATTTTCTTTTCAATGATGAAAGGACCTTCATATTGGTCATATAGATATTCCTGCCATTTTATCCGCTTTATTTGATAGTTTGGTTATCATTTTTAAAACCCTATCTCCTATTTCAAATTCCAACGGTCTTCTTCTTAAATTATAACTGTTAGCTTGTGTGTTATTTTATTGGTCTAAATTTTTCTGGACTTCCGCTTCAATGATTTGTAACATCCACAGTCTATCTGTCCATTTATCTATGCTTTGAAACTCTATTTCGCTATCGTTTTCAATACTTTTTCTGACTGACTGAATTGGTTCTGATTCGCGACCTAAATTTAAGAATGTTGGGGTAAATTGGGTCGACACGTTTTTGCTAGTACTTATTGCGAACTGCAAATCGTCTATGTGTTCGTCCCAGGTGGAATGCTCATTGTCTATGTATGTTTTAATTATCTGTTTCATATTTCTGTTGTATCGTTCTGTCGAGTTAGCTTGTGGGTAATATTTTGGCGTTTTCGTGTGCCTGATTCCAAATTTTACCGTTAATTCCCTTAATGTTTTGTTGGAACATTCTATGCCATTATCGGCGTGGAAAATCCGCGGTGTTCCCCAACGCTAAATGACACGTTTGTGAAATTTTGACTCTATTGTGATCCCGTTTGCTTTTTTAATCGGGATTATTTCGAAACATTTTGTGAAAAGATCCACAAAAACTAATAAATATTAATTCTTTCTCTTTCTTGAAATCGGTAATGGGCCCACGATATCTGAAGCAATCATGGCCCATGGTTCTTCGACAATTCTTTTCCCTATTTGTCCGAATTTTGGTTGGTTACTCGGTTTGGTTCTCTGACAATCTTTACAATTTTTCACGTATTTGATTATTCCCGAATACATCCCCAACCAGAAGTAGTGCTCTGAAATTCTCACGTTCTTTTTTTCCGAGCCTAAATGTCCTGCTTGTATGTCATCGTGATTATATTTTAGAACTTGGTTTCGTAATTTTTGAGGTACGACGATTTTTCATGGGTTAGAGTCTGGTAAAAGAGTACATTTTAGTGGGTCACTTCTGTAAAAATAGAGTTGTGAATCTCTCATTCGCCATTTTTCGTGTTCTTCCGGTCTTTTTTTATCTTGTCTCATTTTTGTTGAGTACCAGTCATCTGTTTTGTCGTCTACGTCCGCTTTCGGGTTTTCAGTACTACATGCTAATGCGAACGCTATATTTTTGCTGCTTCTCCTGATCTCAAGAGAGCATCAGGGACTGAATTTGAAACACCTTTAGGATATATGACTTCGTAGTTATATTCTAGTAATTGTAATGCCCATCTGGTTAGTTGGCTAGTGGGATTTTTTAGGTTATGGAGCCACTTTAACGCTAAGTGGTCTGTGATTACTTTGAGGCTGTACCCTTCTAAATATGGCCTAAATTTTCGTATGGCCGAAACTTCCGTTAGGCATCCTTTTTCTGATGCCGAATACCGAGATTCCGCGCCGTTTAGGCTTCTACTCGCGTATGCTATCACGCGTTACTCGCGTCGGTTTTGAGTTGGGAGGGTTCTGTAAGAACTGGGCGGGTTAATATTGGTGCTGGAGTTAAAAGGTCTTTAATTTGCTGGAAAGCCTCATCTTGTTCTAACACCCAATTTCTATTATTTCGGCAAAGTGTGGGATGAACTTTCTATACCATCTTGCGATCCCTATTATGCGCTGTAATTGTTTAATATTTTTAGGTTTAGGGAATTCTAGGATTGGTTGAATGTTTTCTTCGTCTATTTGGATTCCTTTATCGTTAACTTTGAAATCTAAGTATTCGATTTCCGAGCTGCCGAACTTGCATTTGTCCAGACTGATCGTTAAATTTGCATCATTGACTGTATCTAATATGATATTTAAATATTTTAAATGGTCTTCAAAATTTTGAGCCATAATCACTATGTCGTATAAATAACAAAAAACGTTTGGTTTCAAATCTGGGGTAATACTTTGGTCCATCAGTTTCTGGAAAGTGGCTGGAGCATTGGTTAAACCAAATGGAATCCTTTTAAATTGTTACATGCCTTTTCCAGGGACTGTGAATGCTGTTATGGGTTTTGAATTTTCTTTTAAAGGTATTTGCAAATAAGCTGACTTTAAATCGATGTTTGAAATGAATTTTGCTGATCTTAGTGTATCCAGTATTTCTGTCATGAGGAAAATTGGGTAGACGTCCTTTTTTGTAATATTATTAATCTTTCTAAAGTCTAGACAAAATCTGTAATCTGTCCCTGGTTTTTTTATTATAACTGAAGGGTTCGACAAATCAGAAAAAGAGGGTTCTATTATATCCTGTTATAATAATTTGTCAACTGTTTGATAAATTATTTCTTTGATTTTGGGGTTCACGTGGTAGAATCGCTGTTTGATGGGGTCGTGAACCTGCACATTAATTTTATTTTTCGTTAAATGAGTTCCCCTATGTTCTTTTCCCTGATATATTTTTAGTTTGTTTCCTAAAAGTTTTTCTAATTGGAATTGATGGCTTTCGTTAAGCTCAACAATGCCTTCACAATATTCTGGCGAACAATGATTTTGTTCGTTGATGTTTCCTAAACTATCAGTTATATTATTTATTCTTATTGCTTTATTTTTGAAATTAACCCATTGATTTCTGTTATCAGTTTCCAATATCTCATTTGCTTTTTGAGGTTCCCTTTTTATTTTATTTTGATCAGTGACTTTTTTATTTTTCCAAACATTACTATCCCTATCCTCATATTTTTCCTTGTATTTTTTATTATAACAAAATTTTCGTAACTTATTTTCCTTATTTTTCTTCCTAATTCTCGGTTTACTTAACCTAAACGAGTCTTGTGTGCTTGAGTCGTCGCTAGTGTCTGAGGTGGGGATGCTCTCTAGGAGTTGGAATTTGTTGCTCGTTGGAATGCTCATTAGGCTTGGGATATCCTTTATAGGGCTCTTACCGGAATTTGGGCGTTTTTGGTCTTTTGGGATTGGTTAGGGTTGATGGGTAGTGGGGGGATTTCGCTATCTCTTAATGTTTGGCTATTCTTGCTAAGTTCTCTGGTACTTTTTAAATTAATTTTACCTCCGAATTTCGGTTTAGTATTTATCTGTCTATTTTCTTCCTTTTTAATCAATGGTTCATTCCAATGTCAGGTTTAGTTTCGGTTTTGTTTTCGATTATTGGTGTGGGCAGCGATTTTGGATACGCTTCCATAGGATAGTAGGTGTGGGGACTCCCTGGTAACCACCAGGTTTTTGGGTGATAATTTAAGGTCATCCGTATGGCTTGCAGCATGTCTGTGCCTAAAATACCTACAGAGTATAATTTTGGGACTAACCTGAACATTACATGTTTTGTGTGTTTTCCGACTCTAATTGGGATTACTACTGCCCCACTTATGTCGACTGTTTCGCCGTTCGCGACCATTAATTTACGCGAGACTCGTTTAAAAATTGGAAATTTGAAATTCTGGATTTTTTCCAGCAATTCCTTGACAGCGCATGAATGCGCGGCACCTGTATACACTAGTATTCGAAATAAGCTACCTTCAAATTTTGTAATATTTTTGGTTCCAATACCCACCCCTCCAGTTATTATTTATTTTATTATTTATTAAACAACGGCATAAGATACAGACTTAATATATATATATATATATATATATATATATATATATATATACATACATATGCGATCATCTGCTGCGATATCTGCTTAGGTTCTAAGACCTGTGCAAAGAAGGTGAAATTTGAACTTCTAGTTAAATAGCTATGGCACAAAAAATATATGCTTATAACGCTAGGAGGATATGATAAGGTTTCTGACTTTCAAGACTCCAAGTAGATACAATACAATACGACATAGTTCTTTTTTATCTGGTGAGTTTAGAAGCGCCACCCAAAAGGCACCAGGGGCTGTAAGGCCGATCACGGGCCCAAAAAATGGTGTTCGAACATCTCTGTACATGGGGCATTCTGCTAATAAATGAAAAAGTGTCTGTTCCATTCCCAGATCACAAATTGAACAGAGTTGCCCCTTAACGAAACCAAAACTAAGTTCTCCCACCGAAAATCTCCCTCTTACCGCACCCATGAGACGCACCTGCGCGAGAACTCTGACAAAGTTGAACGGAGTACCGTTAGTCAGGTACTCGTGACCCATTGGGTGAACAGAAAGATTGGGCAGTACCTGCAGGGATGTGGACTGGGCCAACCTGTGCAAGTCCACCCCACAGCACCCACACCCCACAGAAAATCCAAGCCAGGCCACATATCATCTTGCCCACACAACGATAAGAGATTTTTAACTTGTAAGACCCAGCTAAATTTTAGAACAGCAGTACCCGAATCAGCCAGGGTCTGCAGCCGTAACAAACAAATTCTAGGCAGTCTTTCTTCCCCCATGCCTAGAACTATCTCCAAACAGTTCAATTCCAATTTTAAGATGTTATAGGCAATTGGGACTCGGCCTAGCTCTAGTCTCAGCGCATAACCTGGAGTGTAAGGAGGAAGCCCAAGCACTTTCTTGAAAAATGTGGATTGGATGACCTCAACCTCCTCACAGTATCTTAGTTCCCAAATTCCTATGGCATAAAGCAGGACATTGGCTACGAGACTTTGAAAAAGAATAAGTTTTGAGCGCCAAGACTCTGCTTCGGAGTTCCGCAGAACTTGTAAAGTTGCCCCCGTGTACATCCATGCGGCAGCTATTCTTTCATTACAAGCCAGTGCAAAGGTACCAGAGCTCGAAAATGGTTTCCCCAGATAGTTATATTCCCTGACCATCTCGAGCTGCGTGTCATTGAAAGTGAAACCCGGAATCCTAGGTGGTCTTCCTCTATGAAAGATCATGGTCTTGGTCTTTGAAGTGTTAACCTCCAAAAGATTGAAGTCACAAAACTCAGCAAGGACATAATAATAACCTCCATCAAATGATTGATTGATATCCCCCTTACTCCCCGACTCCGAAAAAAATCTTCCAGGTCTCCAATCAACAAAATAAAAAAGACCGGACTTAAAAGTTCCCCTTGGAGAACCCCGCAAGTCACGTCCACTGGGTCAGTGAGACCCTCAGGTGTGCGGATGGACATCTTGGCAGCATCGTAAAGACTTTTCATTATCCTAATGAATTTCGTGCTAATACCCAGTTTCAATAGCTTATACCAAAGAAGGTCGTGATTGACTGAAAGAAATGCCCTTTTAAAATCAACGAAACATGCAAAAACCTTAAGACCAGGAGTGGAGAGAAGAATTTGAACAATAGAGTTTAGAACGAATATATGGTCCAAACAGCCTCTGGAAGCCCTGAACCTGCCTGAAATTCGGGTTATACAATTTTCAGCGTTTGTCCACTCAACAAGCCTATCCAGGAGGATCCGTGTAAATATTTTCGCAATAGCATTCACGAGGGCGATATCTCTGTAAGATCCCGGATCCTCTTTGTCCCCCTTCTTGAATAACATACACGTGAGAATAGTTGCCAAGAAGGGGGAATCTCCTCAGTCTCCCAGATCTTCCTGAACAGACACTCAAGATAGTCTAGCCCTAATTCAGATAAAGCTCGGTAAAACTCGGCGGGGACACCATAATGTCCAGGGGCTTTCTCCTTTTTACATTTACGGATAGCAGCCTTTATTTCATCTTTTGAGATTTGGGCATCCAGAAGGGGATGCGCATTTGTACGCCAAGAAAGATTAAGGTTCACTTTAGGAGGATACAAAGTATTCGCAAGAGCTTGCCACGATTGAATGCCAGTGTTAGCACCCTGTGCAAGTCCAGGCTTAAAGAAGTTAACTGCTCTCCAAAACTCCGTAGTCCCTCTGGCAGATGCAAGAGCCTCTTGGAAGGCCTTCTCGTATAACATTTTTTGGAGATCAATAGTGAGCTATGAGCTTTTTTATATGAATTAAATTTTTTAATATCCTCCGGCGCGAACCCTGACCTTTTACACTCTTTTAGGCTGTTTTCAGCTTTTCTTTTGGCTTTGAAGCATGCCCAATCACACCAAGGCTTTTCCCCTATAAAGCTCGAAGAAGCAGCAGAAGTCATAGAAGCAGTTGAGGCCGCCGCATTAATTGCCAAGATAATATTTTCATTCAATTCAGCCACCGAAGAGTCTAGCACCGCCTGTGAATCCCGGAGAATCAGTGAATCTAGGAATACCGCCTTCTATCCTCCATCCAAGACAGCCTTGCATTCACATTAATTTCACGCTTTAGAGTGTTAGCCTCACGTAGCCCCCCTCCTCCCGGGAACAGTGGTTCTATACAGACCGGAAGATGGTCCGAGCGAATAGCGATTGGAACAATTTTAAAAGTCAGTTACCACTTCCATGAAAGGTAACCCGCATGCTGCGAGGTCTATAGTACTCGCCCCTCCAGAAGAGAGGCGAGTGAGGCTACCCGGCCAATCACCCTTAAGTCTTCCGTCCAGAATAGCAAAACCGCGTAATTCTAAACATTCAACTAGAATAGAACCCCGTTTACAAATTACAGGGTCGGAAACCAGACTCCGCGCGCTCGCATTCGCCCCCACCGGTATAACATCGTGGCACACCTGATTCAGATCCCCGATCCGCGCATTGAAGTCGCCCCCCAGAATTATAGGTGTAGAAGGATGTAACTCTTCTAATCGGTCAAGTATCGTATCCAAACCGTCGCACAAATATTCATTATGAACACTCGGTTGAAAATAAATGAGACCTACAATAAAAACCATAGAATGGTCGGCGCACTTTACAAAACTCCACTCTGGGGATGTATCCAACAACTCACATGTAAACATTTTCCTACTGACAAATAGCGCTAAACCCCCACTAGGTCTACCAAATTTACTTACACGCTTCGCATCCTCAGTGAAGAGACCATGCTGGGACAGCCAAGAGGGGGTTGCAGACGCCGATGGGAACCAAGTTTCGCTCAAGCATAAAATATCCGATTCCAAGTTAAGCATTGATAAGTCCCCGACATTCGAGAATCCATGACAGTTCCAGAAAATAATCCGGGCTAACCTCCATCTCACCATCAAGGACAAATCATTTACTGTCCTTACGGGAGCTAGTCGATCCTCTTCGCGGTGTTTTTGTCGAGTGGTTCTGGATTGGGTCTCCGGATAGATAATTGCTGATGGAGCCGTCCCTGTTTTGACGAGACTCCTCTGTCGAGGAAGCTGATTCCGACCCTGAACCAGTTCTTTTGGCAGGTCTACCTCTCTGTCTCCTGACTGTGTACTTCGCCCCAAGAAATGTCTCTAGCGAACTGGATGGAGGGCTAGCAGACATGGCAATAATCTCGTCAGCTGACAGCACTTTCCCATCAAATTCCAAGTGGTTACCTTTCAATATTACATCGAAACCTCGAGCTATTAGGCTGCTCTTATTCTGCATAAGCTGTCTTCTCGCCAGCCTTTCAAACTTCGACCTGTCATTCGAGACTGCCAATCCCATTGCCGAGAAGGATTTCGATTCATGAAAGACCTGGAATCTTTGAGATGGAGACCCCAACCTAATCAACACCGGTCTGGCACCAGGCTTCTTTCCCAAACGAAAAGCAGATTCCATCACAACAGATTCTACATTAGCTCTTGAGAACACCCCACGTACAGACGAGACTAGGTCCTTATTGCATGACTCAGTGTCCTTGAGCTTATGCAGAATCACATTTTTGCCACTGGCAAAATGTTTTCATCGAACAATACAAATTAAAATTTAGGTAAAAACCTGGCCACTAAAACAAAATTCGGCTGATCACTAGCCCCGCACTTCACCTTTAAAAAATCAGACACAGTTTCAGTCAGGAAAAACCACTACAGGCGAAAACAGATAGAGCAAACACGCGCGCGACCAACAGGCCGGACGCCATATTTCAACCCACGACCCCTCCAGTTTCCCTGGTTGTAAGTGTAATATGGGCATTCTCTTTTAAAATGACCTGTTAAACCACGGTGATAACAATTACTATTGTTTCTTGTGATGTTTGTGCGCGAATATAAATTATGTTTTTTGTTTTGATCAGAATTTATTTTATCTTGGGAATCTTTATTAGAATTATTATCACGTTTTTGGTTTTTATTCCCGTGATTTGGTTTTTGGGAATTTTGTTCATTTTCTTTTTGTTGTTACTTCCTAAACTATTTTCCGCTTTTTCTGTTGGGAATTGAAAATTTAACTGGAAACCAGGTAGGAACCTAGGTCTGAAATTTTTTTGGTATTGATTTGGAAAAGGTAGAAATGGAAATCCAAATGGTGAAAATGAGAATCGTTTTTTGTATGATTTTTTACCCTGGTTATTTTGACTTTGGTTTCCGTTCTGGGTATACTTTTGGTTGTTTTTATTTCCCCTCAAATCTTTATTTTTCTCCGGATCGTTTTTATCCCCGTTACCGTAATTACGCTTTTGTTCGTTTTTATCATCAATTTTAGGTTCTGTAATCTGTAAAACTTGCCTAAGTCCTATATTCTCTCAAAAGTTTCGAAATCGTTTCTTTTTATGTACATTTTGTATTCTATTCTACGGTTCTCGTAAACTCTACGCAATTCCCATTCGCGGCTTTTTCTAGCGTACAATTTTGTGAGTAATTACCTAATTTCAGTCAGATAAGAGTGTATGTCTTGGGTTCGTTTTTGGATGCAAAATTTAATTTTTTGTCTTATTAACTCTGAAAATCTTTCATCAATGTAAGCATTTCTGAAGTCTCCGTAAAAATCGGAAAGTTTTCTCCGAGAATTTTTATTTATTTCGCAACAATCTTTTGCGTCTTCGATTAGTGGTGCGTCTAGATTTTCTAAGATATCCCGAAAGTTTATTTTATAACCCCTCTTAAATCTTTTAAGCTCTTTAAGAAAATGCGCGGGACTGTCCTCTTTGTTATTCCTAAATTTAATCGGCCAGCTACTCATGATTTGAAATGGTGTTTGTATCATGCCAAAAGGGAAAAGTGTTGCTTGAATTGTTCGATTATTTGCATTATTTTCAGGTTCGTTATCCGTATCTGTATTATTTGCATGGATTCTAGAATGTCCGTTTGACCTATTACTTGTTGACGAAAGTCTACGTCGTCTGTTTTGGTTTGAAGTGTTTCTGTCCCATAATTATTCACTGTCATCTGAGTTTTGTAATTTAAAATAACTGATTCTCGTTCTACTACGGTTTTTGGTATTGTTGTGGGAAAGTTGACGGGGTTCTTGTAAATTATCTTTTAAAGTAGTCCGGCTACCGGAAAAGCTAGTCAAAGCTATGCCCATTTTTTTTCTGAAATCTGGAATGAAATCCAAAATTTGACCAGCTTATCAATTATCAAATTAAATAATTAATTTGTATGCTGATCAATATAAATAAAATATTTTTAAATAATAATATAATGTAAATTTAATTGTTGATTTGACTCAATTCAAGTCAACGCCATATTTCATGCTCAGCAGTTGGCAGCGTAACCACTTGTCGAGAAAGTCGAGAAAGTAAACATAACCTGCAATAAACCGGCAACAAAATCATTATTTAAAATTTGGCGTGCTTTCCGAGTCCAGCAGAAGCTGTACTGTCAACCTTAGTCAACGCCACACCATTATCGTCATATTTTACCTGGGTATGTTTTACTAAAATTAAGTTCAAATACCCTGGAAACAAGTACAAATGAGTAGTAATTCAAATTTCATATTATATTTTCTATCTCCAAAACAGTTTTACCAACAATATTCAACGTGCTTTAAAGACGAAATTAACCATTTTTGGAGCCCGTGAAAGGCCTCTCCATAAGATCCCATGTTATTTGACACGTCTTCGAACAGCGATAATTCAAATTTTAACCTGGAATGGGTCCCTAAAAAGGCATTATGTGAAAGAGGACATATTTCTTCGTAAAAAAACAACTAATTTTGATGATTTTTCATCTGATCGATCCAATAGCCGGACTACTTTAAATTGAATTGTACTGACTGTCTATTAAGGGATGCGCTTTTATTTCGCCTGTAACCAGGTTCAATCTTTTCTCTTTCGTTTTCAGAAGAACTATGAGCTGACGGGTTTAATCTAAGTTTTAAATCATTTGCCCTTCCTTCCTTTTCTCTAACAAATCTTTCCTTTTGTTGGTTCATAAATTGTTTATTTTTCAAAAAGGAATCGCAATCAAAAATATTTTTGTAGGTTCGTCTGGGAATATTTATTGAGCCTGACGCGCCTATTTTGTGTGACTGTTCGTTATCCCAATAGAAGGTATTGATTTCTAGGTCAAAAGTTTTGTTAGGGTTTTGAGTAAGATCATGGAGTAAGTGGCGGTTATTTTGTGTTGGTTCAGTATATGTTGTCCGAGTCAATCTGTCTTTTTCTGACCTATTTTTATTCATTGCGGTTTCCATGGTTCTTCTCGCGAAACCCCTACCGAGACCTATCGATCTATTTATTATTTTAGAAATAGCGCCCGTGTTTTTAGCTGGAGTTGGGACCATAATTTGATGACTGGAGGTTTCGGCATTGTGATTTTTATTTTTCCTGATCTCAATTTCATTCATTTTAAAATTGAGTTGGGATTTCTACGGGAAGGATACCCTATATTTTCCTTCGATGTAGGTTTCTAATTTAAAATTTGAATTTTGTTTGAGAAATTTTAATTAAAATTTAATTAGTCATTTAATGGTTAGAGAGTTCGAAAATATGTTTATTTTCGTCGTAGGACACTTTGTTTTGGAGATACGACGCTTGACCTTGCGTTTGACTCGCGAGAGTACATGTTGCGCATGGGGACTCGTTACCGCGCTGGGAAGTTTCGCCAAGTCGGGCGATTGAAATATTCAACGAGAAGAAAAATTTATACTTTTCTTTTCAGGTTTCATCTTTTTCCTAATTATAAATGTCCGATTTTTCAAAAATATTGATGATTTTTCCAAATTCTTTCTTTATTTTCATTTCGATCTCAGTTTAATTCTTTCCAAATTAAAATGAATTTTGCTTTCATTACCATAAAGAAAAATTGATATTTTAATTTCCGATTATGTTTTTCCTTACGCTATTCGTTTAGGCCCTGAATTGCGATGCGCAAATATCTGCTGCAATATTCGCATATACGAGTATACCGCACAATTTTTAAGTCATATCGCCTCAAATAGCACATAATAGGCACTCCAAAATCATTATATAAATATATCAAGTCATTGGAACATATAAATCATTTTCAGAAATATAGCAGATCATTCGCACATGTAAAAAATTATCTTGTATATAATATCACAGGTAGACATCAATAGCATATCAATATCGAAAATCATCAAAATCAAATCAAGTACACATCAATCAAAAATAGCAAATAGCATATGGCAAGGCATGTGAATTCAATAGTATGCAACAAGGATTGAGAGAAAATTTCAAAAGTCATAGAGTAGCCCTATAGGTTTCTCTTCAATTTAATTTTCATCCCATTTATCGGCAGGTTTCATGGTTGCTTAAAAGGAAGAATGTGGGATTTTAGGTTGGGCGCCAGGTATTACGGAGGTGATGCCGAGGAGGGAAATTGGGAGATTGGAAAGCCGAGATTAAGGATAGAACACAATAAGACAAAAGGTGGCTTCCTAGGCTAAGCGTATTCAGGACCAGGAGAGAGCACACGGTGGCGTCAAGCGAGAAGAGCACCAATAACGCGCACAAGGGGAAAATCGGCACTGTCGCCGAAAAAGCGAGAGCAGTCGACTTGAAGTCGGGCGAGCACAGACTAAGCAACTGCTGTGCTGTTCCTCGGGGCTTCAGGTCCCCTCGGAGGGTTCCGTTCCGTCTCGTGTGCGACCAGGCAACCCTTTCGTGCAGGGTCGTGCCGAGTCCCGCGTTATGGTAACAATTCTGTTACAATTTATTCAAGACTGAGCAACGTTACACTTACGTTTGTTGCCCAATTCTATAAAAAATATATAACGTTATCAATTTGTTGGTCCGCAAATAGCACAGGGCGAACGGCTAAGGAATTTGTTATTTTAAATCAAACTCGCTTCTCAGAAAATTCATTCTCAAATTCGGAAATAACATTCCATTGTAATCATCACATCCTATGAATTTTAAAAGCGGATATTACGTCATCATTAATTCATCAATTTGAATACCACCCATGTCAATATCGAACCTCCTAAATTTAACATGAACCACGTTTTTTTCAGTATGGAACAGAACCATATCGATAACATATCGGTAACAGGAATCTTGTGTTAGAACTCCCCTTACTAATCTACTGCAGTGATTTAATGGTATTCCGGGTAGAGATTATGTTACGATAGATTTTCTACTTATGGTTAGCGCGCGTAATTTTGTCTTGTGGCAAAAATTCTTGACCAATTTTGACCGTAGGCAAGGCCGTAGTCAGAGGGGGGGGGGTGACTTTGGATTGACCTCCCCTCTACAAAAAATTGTTGAAACATGTACATAATATAGAAATACTTTCATGTCCATGCAAATCCCACCCCTCCTCCCGAAATTTGTCTTGCTGCATATCCCCCCTCGAAAATTTTTCTAGCTACGGCCTTGACCTTAGGGACCCTATAATTGTCGTCAGTGTCGCACTGTTTCGTGATTCGAGACTGGTTGATTGTGATATATAATAATTGTATTTTATTTTATTAATTGACTGTTTATAGTCGCATCAATTACCACGGTCATACGCGACTGTACTATATGGTTAATTATAAAATATAGGGTATCTGTGAGCAGTGTACCAAGGGACAGAAGTGAAGTTTTCTGAAAACACAGCCGGCCTCGTTTCCTGCTTTGGGAATCGTACCGGAGCCAGCGTGGTTGCCAAGGCTGCAGTGTTGGAACACGAGACAATCAGGATACCGTCTGAGCCACGATGGCTCCCTAAATAATAATTATTTTGTTATGGGTAATGTCCAGTTCTTCCAATTCTCCAAACTCGCTGCACTGAGTACGCGTTGTGTTTGCAACCGGAATGGTTATTATTGGCACGCTTATTTGAAATAATTAAATGTACAAATCAATTGTTTACAAGGAATAATAATTGAAAAGTGCACAAATTATTTCGAATGATTACCTTCGATAAAAAAGATATTCCTTGTTCTCAATTTATTGTCAATTATTTATTTTTGAGAAGTCAAACTGAATAATTGTTTTGACTTTCACTTTATAAGTATACTTTTTGATCAAAGAATTGTTTTTAATTATTTCACAATTATCATTGGTTATAGATAAGCAATTGATTTGCTCATTTAATCATTTCAAACAAATGCGCTAACAGTAACCAATCCGGGCGCTGCTGGGGTTTATAATAATAAATATAGTTAGCTTCTTATCCAACAACAAAGCTTACATTTCTTTAACTTTTCAGAAGTACTATTTTTTCTAAGATTTCCAGATGTAACAAAGAGGATTATAATATGTATGTGCTGAAACTATCTAGAAATAGTTTCCAGTGGCTTGGAATAATTACAAAGAATGTTTATTACATTATAAACAAATTAATGAACAAAAGTTCGTTTTGGGATTAGGAATGTTTAGCTCGTGAAGAATTTAGATGGAGTAATGCAATTTCCTCACTTCTGATGTTGAAATTCAGGCCAAGGGCCTCGGCAGCTTGCTCCGCGGCTTTGTAAAGGAACGCTCCTTCGCCAATCATCTCGTGGTTTCTGACCATCTTTAGGAGAGAATCTCTGCCATTCGCAACGATGTAAGCTGTACTTAAAACAATTTGCTTATGAAGACATTGGAGATACAGAAGTCCGCGTCCGCCTTGACGGCGTGAAATGTATAATCGCGGAATTGACGAATTGATATGCAAGCTTTTATGCATATGCATGGCCTTACGCGTGGTGACATCAAGGGCCTTAAGCTCATTCTTCGTCCATTGAACCACCCCAAACGAGTAGAGTAGAACCGGGGCGGCAAGCATGTTAGTCGCAGATACCTTGTTCAACGCCGACAGATTGGAAGACCAAATCTGTCGAAGAAGATACTTGTATCTACTTCAGAGAGAATCCTTCACTGATGTTACGTCCTGAATGCGGCTTTGAGGCACGCCCAGGTATGTATAGGCCTCTCCAGTGTTAAGATGTCTAATAACACTTATATCCACAAGCTCAGGGTCCTTGGGAACGCCAGTTATCTTTACTTTCTTCAAATGAATTTTGGCACACTTGTCCAAACCAAAGTCCATCCCAATCTCTCCTGTGTAGTTCTTGACGATATTTATAGCAGTTAGAAGTTTGCTTTTACCAGCGGCATAGGTCTTCAGGTCATCCATATAAAATACATGAGTGACCTTATCCTCACGCTGATTAGTGTCGCCACAGAGGTATCCAGGAGAATTTCGTAGTGCGAGAGATAGAGGCGGAAGTGTGATGCAAAAAAGCAAAGGGCTCATACTATCCCCTTGAAAGACGCCCCTCTGGAAGGTGACCTTGTTCGTCGTCAGACGATGATTACTAGACGAGATGGCAAATCTAGTTTTCCAAAGAGGCATCAATCTGTCTATGCATCTCACTATGTGTGGATGTACCTCCAAGCTTTCCTACAGACAGATGATAAGTCTATGAGAGGTTGAATCGAAAGCTTTCCGGTAGTCAATCCAGGCCATTCATAGGATGCGCTGATGGGCGACAGCGTCTTTACAGACATACCTGTCAATTAGCAGGTTCTCTCGACAGCCTCCTACACCTTTTTTCGAGCCTCGTTGTTCGTACATCTCTCGACATACAGGCTCAATTCGTCGAACGATCCTGTTGCTTAGAACAGCTGTAAATATCTTATACAGTGTGTTTAAACAAGTTATTGGCCTGTAATTCTCTGGTCTGGAAAAGTTGCCTTTTTTCGGCAGGAGTATAGTGCCTCCTAACACCAGCCACTGCGGAATGGGCTTCTCCGACTTCAAATATGAGCTGAATATGCGTATATGCATATATATAATTTTAAAAAAAGTTAGGCAACCACCGCAGGGTACCACTAAGAGCAACTGCCGTCTAAAAAAAAATTTCAATAGCCTCCAGTAGAAGCGCGGTAAAATACACCTATGGCCACGTCTCACATCCGTGAGATGGGTGGTCACAGGGCACGACGAAATCACAACGACAGGCCGGCGAAACCCTCGTCTGTCTTGAGGACACGAAGCGACCCAAGGATGACAGCTTTCTGCATCCATCTCGCAAGTGCCTTGGCATATTTTTGGCACGCGGGTATGGCTTTAAGGTAACGAACCAGTGATAATTTAGCACCTCCGAGAGCACCTATCACAAGGACAATTACTCGTACCGAATATTTTGGGTAAAGTCGTTGCAGCTCTCTTTTAAGGTCTTGATACCTCTCCTCTTTTTCTTTCTCCTTTGCAGTGATGTTGTATTCGGACGGAGCCGAGAATTCGATCACGAATATCATTCGTTTCTCGAAGTCTTGGAGAACAATGTCAGGCCTCGAGTGCGCAACGGAGACTGCTGCCCAAAAATCGTAGTTCCAGAAAATCTGGCACTTCTCGTTTCGGACAATTGACTCTATATCCCTTGAAGCGTTCGGCAGGGCAGGGTCGCGACCAACACCGCAAGAGCGACAAAGGTGGTCATAAAGTACTCTTAGGGCCGCATTATGTCTATAGATATACGTTGTTCCTGCGTGGGTCGGACACCCCGATAGTGTGTGTTCTAGGTACTCATCGTGTGCATGACACGCTCTGCACCTATCACTGGGAACTTCTTGACATAAAATGCATGCGCGGTATGCTAAGGTGGAGATTACACCGTCCTGGCATGCGAAAATAAAGCCCTCTGTACCTGAATTGAGCCCTGATGATTTGAGGAAAGCAAAAGTTTGCTCCTTTGACAAGTACTGTTTCTCTTCATTTCTGTGAATGCTTCCGTGCATATGCTTGTCGAGAAGTTCATGGTGAAATTTACTAACCTCTGCTTTCTTTACCTCGGCTTTCAGACGTGAAGCATCTAGATGGAGTAATGCACTTTCTTCACTTCTGATGTTGAAATATAGGCCAAGGGTCTCAGCAGCTTGCTCCGCGGCTTTGTAAAGGAACGCTCCTTCGCCAATCATCTCGTGGTTTCTGACCATCTTTAGGAGAGGATCTCTGCCATTTGCAACGATATGAGCTGTACTTAAAACAATTCGGTTATGCAGACATTGGAGATTCAGAAGTCTGCATATGCCTTGACGGCGTGAAATGTATAATCGCGGAACTGACGAATTGATATGCATGCTTTTATGCATATGCATGATCTTACGCGTGGTGACATCAAGGGACTTAAGCTCGCTCTTCGTCCATTGAATCACCCCAAACGAGTAGAGCAGAACCGGGACGGCAAGCATGTTATCGCAGATACCTTGTTCAACGCCGACAGATTGGAAGACCAAATCTGTCGACGAAGATGCTTGTATCTGCTTCGGAGAGACTCCTTCACTGATGTTACGTCTTGAATGCGGCTTCGAGGCACGCGCAGGTTTGTATAGGTCTCTCCAGTGTTAAGATGTCTAATAACACTTATATCCACAAGCTAAGGGTCCTTGGGAACGCCAGTAATCTTTCCTTTCTTCAAATGAATTTTGGCACACTTGTCCAAACCAAAGTCCATCCCAATCTCTCCTGTGTATTTCTTGAAGATATTTATAGCAGTTCGAAGTTTGCTTTTAAAAGCGGCATAGATCTTCAGGTCATCCATATAAAATACATGAGTGACCTTATGCTCACGCTGATTAGTGTCGCCACAGAGGTATCCAGGAGAATTTCGTAGTGCGAGAGATAGAGGCAGAAGTGTGATGCAAAAAAGCAAAGGACTCATACTATCCCCTTGAAAGACGCCCCTCTGGAAGGTGACCTTGTTCGACGTCAGACAATGTTTCCTCGATGAGATGGTAAATCTAGTTTTCCAAAGAGGCATCAATCTCTCTATGCATCTCACTATGTGTGGATGTACTTTCAAGCTTTCCAACAGACAGATGATAAGTCTATGAGAGGTTGAATCGATAACTTTCCGGTAGTCAATCCAGGTCATTGACAGGACGTGTTGATGGGCGGCAGCGTCTTTACAGACACACCTGTCACTCAGCAGGTTCTCTCGACAGCCTGCTACACCTTTTTTCGAGCGTCGTTGTTCGTACATCTCTCGCCATACAGGCTCAATTCGTCGAACGATCCTGTTGTTTAGGACAGCTGTAAAGATCTTATATACTGTGTTTAAACAAGTTATTGGCCTTTAATTCTCTGGTCTGGACAAGTTGCCTTTTTTTGGTAGGAGTTTAGTGCGTCCTAACACCAGCCACTGCGGAATGAGCGTCTCCGATTTCAAATATGAGGTTAATATGCGGGCCAAATGTTGATGTATAGAAGTAAACTTCTTCCACCAAAAGTTCTTGATACAATCTGGTCCAGCACCGGAAAAGTTCTTCGTGCCTCTATGTGCTTTTTTCACCTCTTCGGCAGTGACTGATGGGCACTCATCCTCAGATTTTATGAGGCTGTCGCCAGAGGCGTGATGGGTCAGCAAGAAACTGTTGATTCTCCCTGTTCCATCTCTCCCTATTCTGTATCCTCCTCCTTGCGTCAGATAACAGCCTTATTTTGTCAACAATATGGTGCTTGATTGTCAGCAGCTTTGACTTGTTCAGTGTGTGATTCAGGGTCCTTAGTTCTTGGGCGAACTTTCGAACCCTTTCCGTGAACGGTCTACCGGATCTTATGTAGTTAATCACACATTGAACACGGGACGCATTCTGTCTTGCCCATCCAATTTTCTAGTTCAGTTGATGCAAGCGTCGTCTGGTCTTCTGATCCATCGTCGGTTTCAGCCTTCGATTTGAATCAGCCAAAGCTCTCGCAGCACCATAAACTGAGCAATTGATGGTCCAGAGGTCGGACTCTTGCAAGATATCTCCACGAAGGGAGCATCCATTTCATCCAGATCTTCGGGCTTAAGGGGAACTTGCATGTTGATGTTCCTTCTTGTACTGAAATTGCGATCGTCTTCCAGAAGGTGCCTGCTTTCTGCGGTTGGTCTTAATGTCGTTTCATCTTCGTCTGCAGCTTGTTCAAACAGCGGTTGAGGAAGCGCTCCGCGTACATATCCATTTTTCCGGAGGTAGTCGGCTTGATTTCGCAAAGACTGATGCGAAACGTATTGAAGCTCTGGGTGTTTCTGGCACCACAGAGTATGCATACGCGCGATAAGGCCTCCGCGAACAGGGATAATACTGGCATCGTAGCAGTCTAGCACGTCATTCTTAAGTTGATCCGTCCACTGAATGTGGGCGTTTCGCCGGTTCGTCGTCGTGTTTCCATCTAAATTATTTTCAGCACCCCGAACTCCAGGATGATCTGTATTGTTTGCCGATCCATTGTCGGGTGCTCTGCGCGTTCGATCGTTTTGAACCGCATCTACAACATTTTGGTGGTTTGTTGGTTTCATTGTTCTTCCCACGAGCAGCTAGGCAAAGGGTTTGTCAATCCTTGTAGAGCCCCGCGTGCGACGATAAGGCTGATACTCTGAGACGTCGGCCGGTATCCCAGAGTCACCGTTAAAGACACCTCACCCAGGTGCCATGCAGCTTTCGGCACGGTTCTCACACCTTCGCTTAGTGGTTATTCCTTCGGGACCATCCCTGGACAATTGTCCGCGACTGCTTATTAATTATTGTAACCATATTCAGCAGAAGCCCTTGGTTCGGGGGATTATCTTTCACAAGCTGGTCATGTAACTGAACCAACAATTATTGAAAGTGATGGCACTTTGAAAGCCAGAATTAAAGAAAACGAAGACCGATTAGGGCAGGTGGATATTCGAGAATAGAAAAACTCCAGCGCGAACAAATCGATCGTTTTAGCATATGTCTCTTTTTTACCTGGTTTGGGGGTTTTTTGTTCATGGCATTTTGAGTTTATGGGGTTAATGGGTTATGGTTTAGGGATTTAAGTGGTTATGGGTTTATGGGGTTATTGGTATTGAGTGATCAATGGATAGAGAATTTATGGCGGTTTTGACATATTTTTTAAGGTTATGAAAAATCCTGATGTGGTGGGGTTAAGTGGACCACGAATTTGGATTCAGCGACCCCGAAAACATATGATAGACATAGTTAGACTCCAGGGGTAATTTTCTCGATTTTTTTGTGGGGATGTGTTATGGACACATATCTAAGGATTATCCGGAGCTAACTAAAGAGATGCAGTGTTTCATCGGCAATAAGAAGGGCCATACCAGTCGCACATTTCACTCAACCAGCAAATCAGATCGTGGAGAAGTCAAGAGAGTGACAGGGAAAACAGATCACAATGCAGATAAGTTTTTCAAGGAAGTGGAGACGGACGGAAATAAATTCGTGGCCTTTTAGAAGTATTAAACGAATTTCCAAAATATTATCGCACTTAACCTGCAGGAACTTGGTTGCGCCGACAAAATAGAGATGGACATCGTAGAAAAGCCCGGTAGTGATCCAATTCGTTGAGGACCGATACCTTGCAGTAACTTGGAATGCGAAGAATTAAGAGAAATAATAAAAGAATGGGAATCGGACTTGCCTGTTGGTGGCGAAAGACAGAACGTGTTCAGTGACACGTGGTGAGGGGATTTTACTGAATTTGTGCGGAAAGTGTGTGTGGAGTGTGAAGGTGGAAGCCTGGCAGATGAGTAGGATTATTTGGGGTGAATTAGGGAGATAACAAATCATTTTCAGCGCAGGTGTGAGGTGGGATTTAGTTAGATAGAGAGAATCAGGTTAGGTTGGCAAGGAATCGGGGGAGTTCATGGTCAGGAGTCTTGGGCGGCAGAGAGGGAGATGGACAATGAGAGTGCTGGCAGTGCTGGTAGTGAAACTTATAGGAGGAAATTTTCCACGTGCCATGACAGCCAACAGCGCGTGGTCCGGTGCGAGCGGCGCATGGGGAGAGGGGAAAGCTGGAAGGTGAGAACGAAGGAAGCAAGAATGTAAGGGAGAGAGCGTGTAGCGCGAGTGACGGGAAGGATCTCTTGAAGCGGAAGAGGGACAGCCAAGACAGTCCGGAGAAGAGCGAAGTAGAGAGTCCATTTGAAAAAAGCGGGAGAACACGTAGGTTCACCATCTTTCCCAAATAGAGAGAAAGTTGGAGATGGAGGCTCTCGGGACGTTGTTAGGCGAGATCAGGGGGCTGAGGGAGGACATATAGGGAAATGGAAGAAAAAGAAGTTAAAATAAAGCAGATGAAAGAGGAAATTAGGGTGTGGTAGGAAAGCAAGGAAAAAAGGCTTGAAAAGGTGGAGGGCAGGACGAAAATGGAAGTAGGAGACGGGGGTGGGGGTAGCGAGATTACAGGTATTTGAGAGAGGGTGGGGAATATGATAGAAGATAAAGTGGGAGAGCATAGGAAAGAAAGGAGGAGAGGGCGGATAGGGAAAGGATAAGGGCAATGCCGTTGAGAATAGAGAGAAAAGAGAAGGCAGACAGGAGAAATAATATTTTGATAAGAGGGTTGAAGCGACAGAACGAGGAAGAAAGGGAGGGCGTGGAAGAGCTGCTACAGAGCATAAGATGGATGGGGAAAGTTAAGTTGGAGGGGTGAAAGGAGAAGGAAGTGGCGGTTGTTCAATGGGAGAGCTGGGAAGAAAAGTTGGGGGTAATGCGAAATAAGAATAGGATAAAGGATAAGGGAATTTTTATCGATCATGACTTGACGAGAAAGGAAAGGGATGTGCAGAGAATGCTGTACGACAGGGCTGGGAAGGAGAGGAGTGAAGGGAGATCGGTGAAGGTAAATAATTGGAACAAAATAAAATAAAAAATGATAATAATCGAAAAATAAAAGTAGACGAGAATAAGTGTGTGGGACGAGGAGAAAAGGGTGTTGAAGGAAGTGCAGGGGAATTTGTTTCGTAGGAAGTCAGGGGATAGGGTTAATGCACGGTGGAGAAATATTGAAGGTGCTGTAATGGAACGTAGCAGGGGTGAAGAAGAAGGATGAGGAGTTCTGGAGCTATATCCAGGAATTTGATGTTGTGGGACTGGTAGAGACGTGGGTAGATAGAGAGGAATGGGATAGAATAGAGCCAAAGCTGCGAAGGGGGTATGAGTGAAGACTGCAGGAGGCGCTCAGCGTGAAGGAGGGTTACGTGTAAGTTTGTGACAATGTACAATAAATATGGGATGGAAAGAATTAAAGAAAGGGTGGAAGACTTGCTAGGAGGAAGAGAGGAGGGTATGGTGGTACTGGGTGGGGACTCTAATGCGAGGATGTGGAGGGAAGGGGGTCTTTACAGGGAAGGGGAGGGCTTCGAAAGGAAATCAAAGGATAAGATAATAAATAAGGGGCGGGAGATTTTAAGAGACTGGATGGAGGATAGAGGCTGTGCGGTGTCGAATGGTATGGCAACTGGGGAGGAAGAGGGAGAATACACATATGTAAGTAAGGTGGGGGTATCGTTGATAGACTATGTGGTCGTGAATATGCGAGGATGGGAGGAGACAGACAACTTCGCAGTAGAAGGGAGGGTGGAAACAGACCATCATCCATTAGGACTGTGGATAAGAGGGGAGGGTGGCGGAAGGCAAGGTGAGGAAGAAGTCTCGATAAGGGGGAGTGTGACCTGGGCGAGGGAGGCGATAGAGAAGTATCAGGAGCAGTAAGGAAAGGTACGCTTTGAAGGGGAGTCCGTCGAAGAGATATTGGGAGGATCTGAAAGAGAAGGTGAAAGGATGTGTGCGAACAAAGGTATTTAAGAAGAAGAAGGAAGGAATGGTGAAGCCGTGGTGGGATAGGGAATGTGGAAAGATGAAAAGGAAGGTGAAGAGGGAGTACAAGAAGTGGAAAGAGGGTTACGAGAAGAGGCAGGAGTACGTGGAAATGAGGAAGGTGTTCAGATTGATACGTGAGCAGAAAGAACAGGAAAAGGTGAAAGATCTGGAAG
Source organism: Andricus quercusramuli (assembly GCA_932178445.1). Classification (NCBI taxonomy): domain Eukaryota; kingdom Metazoa; phylum Arthropoda; class Insecta; order Hymenoptera; family Cynipidae; genus Andricus; species Andricus quercusramuli. Next base: position 167,179 of record CAKNXH010002380.1, on the reverse strand, counting down.
AGGATTTAGGAAATGTTAAGACAGAGGGGGGCGTCTGGAAAATAATAAATAGGTTTAGGAAGCGTAGTGTGTATGTAAGCGAGAAGATAGGGAGTGAGGGAAGGAGGGAGTTTTTTGAAGAATCATTCCAGGAGTCAGGCTCGAGAAAGAGGGATGGTGGGAGTAGGAAAAACGGAGGAGGCAGAGATGGAGGAGTTGAATGACGAGAAGATATAGAAACAGACAAGGAAGTTGAGAAGGTCAAAAGCAGCAGAGCTGAATCCGGAAAAGTTCAAGGTTATGGTCTTCAGAAAAGGAGGTGTGGGGGTTAAGAAAGAAGTTATTCGCAGATGATTTTGGAAGAAGAATTAAATTTTTTGACGCACTAATGATGAGTGTGCTATTGTATGGAGTAGAGGTGTGGGGTGGAAGGAAAGTGAAAAGGTAAATAGGACACAGGAGAGGTATGTAAAGTGGAAAATGGGGTTGGCAAGGAACACGTCTTTTTTAGCGAGACGGGGAGAACGATTGAAGGGTTTCTAGCGGGGAGTCGGGCGTGAGAATATAAGGAGAAATTTCTGGAAGAGGGGGGAAGTAGGCTGGTTAGAGAGTGTTAGTGAGAAAAGCAGAATAGGAGAGGAGGTGGGAAGATGGAGGTTGGAAGGGAAAGGTACTTTAGAAAGAATGGATTGCAGATGAAGGAGGTGACAGCGATGCATGAGGAAGGAAGAAAGGTATATGAGTTGGTTAAAAAAAAACAGTATGGAGAGAGAGAATGAGAGGGTCAAGTTTAACGGAAACTATGTGTGGATTATGCCAAGGGCGAAAGCGCAATATTTATGTGAGAAAGGAGAGAAAGGAAGTCAGGAGCTTATATCGAGAAAGAGATGTGGATGCATGGTGGGTGTTAAAAGTTTATGGCTCTCTCGGGAGAAGAGGATGTGTGAACTGTGTCGAAAGGGGGATGCAAGAGTGGAGCACTTGTTAGAGGAGTGCGTAGGAGTGGAAAGGAGTGGGATAAGCATGGATGTATTGATGCATGGAAAGGGAACAAAAGGGCAGTAGCATGAGTGAAGGGAGTGTTGGTTAAGATGGAGAAGAAGAGAAGGAATGAGGAAGAGGAATGGAGAAGGAAAGTTTGTAAATAGGAGAGGAAGAAGATATAAGTAATCTGTAAATATTGTGAATAGTAAATAAGTAGTAGGTGTTAGCCGCGGAAGCAGAGTTTGGCAATGCGAGGCAATGCGAGAAAGTAGGGACATGCGAGCGAGGCCACGCAAAGCGAGGAAGGCAAGGCGATAAGACTGTGCGGTCTTAGAGACAAGGTATGGATGGATGTTAGTTTCTAAGGGTCAGTTTTAAGAAAATTCATTAAAAAATGGAAGTGTCATGGAGACAATTTTTCAAGGCCAGCAGGCTGAAAAATAAACGTTTGTCTACTGCAAGAATGGAAATCAAACGGGATCATGACCGAAACAAACTCATCGTGCGCTAGTCCAGTGTTTTTAGTACGGAAGAAGACTGAAGAAAATATACTTGTTGTGGACGACAGACGCCTAAATAAACAAACTCAACGAATAAACTTCCCTTTGCCCAACCCAAATGATAATCTAGCATTTTTATCGAACTGCAAAAGGTTCATAGTTTTGGATTTGGCTCATGGCTCTTTGCAAGTTCCATTTTATAAGGAGGCAAGACACAAAACCGCCATCATCATACTTGATGACACTGGCGAACGAGAATAATTTTTGATCTTACAAATACACCGTTATATTTTTCCAAATTGATGCAAATAGTTCTAGGTCCACTTCGAAACAAAGTCTGTTTATTTTATTTCGACGACATATTGTTTTCCGGACAGGACTGAAAAGATCTACTAGAGAGACTGAGGCTGACACTACAGGCATTAAGAGACACGAAACCGACTATAAGGTTGTCGAAATGTAAATTCCTGAAACCTCTGCTCAGTTACATAAGATTTGAGATCTCTTCGTACGGAATTAGTCCAGGATCGCGAAAAATGAAAGCGATGGAAGAGTTTCCAACACCGACAGATGTACATGCAATTCGAATATTTTTAGGATTTTTGGATACTTTCTACGATTTATGCATCGATTTGTGAAAAGAGCACAACCACTGTACGCGCTTCTAAAGATGAACGTCCCTTTTCAGTGAACAGAGCAATAAGATCAAGCCTTCCGAGATCTAAAGTCAGCAGTGTGCTCCCATCCAATATTTCAAATCTTCAATCCGACATCAATCACAGAATTGCATACAGATGCGAGTATGTTGAGATTACCTTGCATGTTCATACGGAAAGAACTGGACTCACTAATGAATTCAGTTTAGGCGATAAGTCGAAGAATAATTTGAATAGAAAAACGATACCACTCAAGCAGATTGGAACTCCTCGATATCGTTTGGGTCGTGACTAGGCTTCGAGCTTTACTGATTAACATAAAATTTACAATAGCTATGGATTGTCAAGCCCTACATTATACTTGAACTCACAGAACCGTCAATCCTCAAATCATTCAATGCTATCAATTACTGAGCGAATTTAAATTTTAAATAATTCATGGATCTAGACAGAAGATGCAACCTCTGGACACTCTGGCAAGGGGGGTTAGAGTGGTGTCCAGCGCCTATTTTTTTGTTACTTTGCAGGTGAAAGGAGGATTCAGCGACACAAAGTCCATAGAATGTGACTATTCTGGTTTGGCAAAACATCAAATTTATTTCGGCAAGGTTCTACGGTATTGTTCTCTGTGCAGCCCCTCCCTCACCGCAAAGTATTGGGCTCAGCGGACCAAAAAAGACTATTTCTATGTATTTTTCGCCGCTGAATCCGAATTTATGGTCGAGATTCAGAAAAAACACGGGTTTTTTTCACATATTTTTCGATGCAAAAATAGCCAAAAAACGACCTTTTTTGAGTCTAGAAAAAACCTAAGGGCGATGGCGGAATTCTGACTACTCTTGTCCGCCGGACAACCTACTTTTTTGGTGGGGTTGTGGAATATTAAAGGGTTGGCTGTCCAAAATCTTAAACTATTTGTCATATGGCAAAGCATTCTAGGGGTATATTTTCTAAATAATGATACTCTGGAGGGAAACGTTTTTACAAATCACAATAATGTTGTAATGCAGAATCAATTAGAACAATTTTGTGAAAAAAAATCAATAAAAAACAATGTTACCTCTGCAAACACTAAAAGACTCAAAAATATAGAAGGGATGATTTCAACCCCTAAATGGGAACATTTGCCCAAAATGTTATTTTTTCATTATCTGGGATCCTCTTTTTACCTACAGAGTAACAAAAAAATCGGCGCCGGACACCAAACTAACCCCCCTTGTGAGTAGAGCGCCATTCGAACCAGCAGCTGATGATATTTCTGAGGATCACATGAGCGTGTTTTTGATCTCGCCGGGAGAAGAAATTCTTTTATATGAACACGGATGAAGAGCTAATAAGAATAGTCGCATTTCTAAAAAAGCAGAACCAAAGCGAACAATTCGAGAAAAGGCAGAAGTTACTGGTTATGAATTGGTTGATAGCATTCTTTATAGAAGAGCGAATAACAGCGAAGAAATATGTGATACCCAAGGTCAAGAGGAAGAGCAGGGTGATACAGTTCTAGGATCTCCAAGGTCATGTCGATACGGATAGAACTTTCCAGAAAACGAGTGGCAACTATTACTTCAAAGGCATGAGACGTCATATTCGGCAACACATCAGACGAAGCCTCCATTGCATTCCAATCAAGTATAAAACAGGAAAACAAGCCGCAGAGTTGCACTCAGTCCCTCTTGGTCGCAGACCCTTTGCCGTAATTCACATTGACCATGAAGGACCTTTAATCGCCAGTAAAGCAAAGAATTAGTACATATCGGTCATTATTGACAATTTAACAAAATTCGTAAGATTGGAACCAATGAAAGATACTTGAGCAAAAGCCGTGAATCGAAAAATGGAAGATTTCGTTCTAGAGTTTATAATCTATAACACAGCTGCACAAAAAAAAAATAAAAAGTCTGGAATTTTTGACGAGACACATGTTATTATATGTATTTTGAGTCGCTGAATCCGAATCTAATGTCAGAATAGCACCTTTCATGATTGGTTTTCGACATAACCTCAAAAAATCGCACTGTTGAGTATGTCATGAAAAAGCATGTTTTTTACGAGATTCAAGCCGCTGATTCAAAAAATAAAGCCAGATTAGTTATACAGCTGATAATTTTATTAGATAACTTCCAAAAAAAATCATTTCAGCAGCACAATGCAAATCCCTGAAAATCTTGGGGACTACAGTGAAGAACAGGGCGATAGGTTTCACTAAGATATGGAAGTGATGGAACAAAGATATCAAGGCAGATGTGATAAAAATATGATAACGGACTACTGTTGGATGATAAAAAGAGATTTGCCTCAGAACAAACTAAAAATGCCGCTACGAAGATCTTTCGAATCGAAAAGAGTGCGTTACAATAAGAACAAGTAGCCTTTCTTCTATCGAAAATTAATAGTATGCAGAACTACATATAAAAGCCACGTCGTCTAGGGACTATCTAATCGACAGGCAGAAATTCTGCTGATTTATTAGTGGGAAGTGTACTAGTACGGAAATGAGAAACCAATGATTTTGTTTGATTTCATTGTTTTGTTATATCACTGAATCAATACTATATATAAATCCAGCAGCTTGAAGTCTATAATAAAATCATGTTTCACCATGATATACTCAAAAAGACGATTTTTTGAGGTTATATAGAAAACCAATCATAAAAGGTGCTATTTTGACCTCAGATTCCGACTCAGCGACTCAAAATACATATAATAACATGTGTCTCGTCAAAAGTTCCAGGCTTTTTATTTTTTTTGTGGCTGTGTAATCAAAGCACTACCGAAAGCACATTCAAGATGTTATATGAGTATTATCTCCGACGCAACGAGGGGCCAAACGTGAAGCAGTTAAACTTGCTCAAGAGAAATATAAAGCCAGGCACGATAGTCATCGATACCGCAATTTCCACTTCAACATTGGAGATATTGTTTACATGACAGTAAAGTCTGTCAATACCGGAGAGGTTATGAAGTTCTGAAAAAAATTTCGAAGACCTCTGGTAGTACATAAAATACTACCCGGAGATAGTAATGGAGTGGCAGATCTTCGAGAAGGAAAGGGCGGTCGACGATACACTTCTACAGCACACGTCAGCTAACTAAAAAGGGCACCGGCTATAGATCTCGACGATGTGAAAAAAGAATTCACTGATAGTGATGAAGACACTAAGGAATTGGAACATTCAACAAAATTAGCAACGATACTCGAACAAGAAAAAGGATACGTCGGGAAAAGAATCGGAAATTAAGAATCTAAAGACAAGACTAGATTTAAAAGCATGTGAAATTGTTAGTGATCACACCCGAGCGAAAAGAGTCCGAAAGAATCCGATTGGATTTAAAGACTATCTTACAGGCAACGAACTCGAGGACAAGTTTCAGTTGGGATGTTCGAGTGTTAAAAAATTATTCAAATATAGGAAATAGTTGTTGTATATTTGAACTCTCCCTTTTACGGGTTTGAGGGCCTCCGCTCCCTGTCCCGGGCTTCCGTTTTCTCTTACCATCAAATGCATTTTCACCGATTTAAAAATTTTAAATTTTCACAAGTTACTTTCCTTTACACAGGATTACCCGTTTGGCTCTGCCCTGATCTCTTGCTTTCTCTTATTTCTTCCAGTTTTTTCATCCACATAACTCCCTGTGCATTACCATCCAAAATCCATCTTACACATTCATCCACACTCAACTGTCCATCTTCCTCTCCTGTACACCTCTCTAACACATGTGCCCATGACTCCACTTCGTACCCACATACTCTGCACAGATTGTCCTCTTCATCCAACCAATATCTACAAGCTCTCACTCCTTCTCCCATTCTAAACCATATCACCCTATTCCATTTGTCTTCCTTTTTCATCTTTTGCAAATATTCTGGTTCCGTCACCCCTTTGACCATCATATACCATCTATTCTACTTCGAATCCATAATCTTCCTCCATCTCTTTTTTCCTTGTCTTACTAATAGCTCTCATTCAAAGTTCTACCATCCTGAACCCCTTCCTGTATATCACAAACACTCCTCATTTTTTTCCTTTCTTCCTCCCATTTTGAATTACCCAAATTGCCTCTCGCCTCCTTGTTCCGAACTTCGTCTAAGCATACTTGTGCTATTCTGCTCCCGTATCCCCTTTTCAGATTCTCTTGAAACCTCCAGGCTCTCTTAATAGTTCTTCCCTTATCACGTATCCTGGGCAACTCCAACTAACCCCCATTACCCATCTCAGAAATCTCTCATGTATGCTTCCCACTTCCCTATGTTCCTTCCATCCCCAAACCTCCACTCCATAACACAACACCGCCCAAACCAACGCATCAAACAACCAAACCCTCATTCTCCAATCGTCCTTGAACCTTCTCTTTCCTATACCCCATACTTGGCCCATTACTTTACTCGCACTTTCGATTCTTTTCCTCACCTGCAAATCGTTTCCCCCTCCTGACTCAAACCAAAAACCTAGTTAACAGAACTCCTCCACACTTTCCACTGTTTGTCCGTTCATCTTCCAAACGTAACCTATTTTGGTCTTTCTATTCCTGAAGCACATCACCTTGGTCTTCCCTACGTTCACCGTCAGTTCTCTGGTTCCCACGTACTCTTCGAAAATTCTTATCATTAGGTTCATCCCCTTGTCATCGTCTGCTATTAGAACTACGTCGTCCGCGTATGCTAGGGAGTATAGTTTGCTATCACCCAGGATCGTCCCCCCTTTCCTTTTCTCCTTCAGCTTCTCCTCTAGGTCTGCCAGCAGCAAATTGAAAAGTAGTGGACTCAACGGGCACCCTTGCCTTAGACCTCTTCCTGTCCAGAAAACCTCCCCTTTTTCCCCGCGCATCTTCACCCTAATCCTGGTTTCAGTGAAAATTTCCTTTATCCTCTCCACCAGCCCTTCTTCTATTCCCCTCTCTTTCATTGCCTGCCATAGCACTTTTCTATTCACTGAGTCAGGAGCTGCTTTTAAATCTACAAACAAAGCGACTAATTTCCCTCCTTTTCTCCCTAAGTTTCTGTTAACCAAGTAGTTGAGTACGTAAATGTTGTCCATTGTCCCCATCCCTTTTCTAAATCCCGTCTGGTTGTGTGAGATACTTTGCTTCTCTTCTATCTGATTCTCTAACCTTTTTCTTAAAATTTCTGTGTATATTTTATAGCCCACTTGCATGAGAGTGATCCCTCTGTACTCTTCTACCTTCTTACCCTCTCCTTTCTTAACAAGCGGTACTACCAGCCCTGTCATCCACTCCTCCGGCCACCCTTCTCCTTTCCAGACATTATTGCATATCCTCCACATTACTTCCCTTATCCCTTCTCCTCCATACTTTATCGCTTCGTTCTCCGTACCATCCTCTCCTGTGGCCTTGTTTCTTTTCAGTCTATCTATCGCCTCATTCACTTCTTCTCTTGTTATTCCGTTCGCTTTCTCCATCTCTCCCTGGACTGTCTTTCTATTTTCCCCTTTGATCCTTTTTTGTGCTCCCCCTAGCAGACCCTTAGAATACTCCGTTCATTCATCCATTTCTATTTCTTCATTCACGCCCTTCCTTCCTCCTCTTTCCCTGCTTATCACATCCCAGACCCTATCTTCTTTGATTGCCTTTTCTACTTCTTCCTTGTATTTCTCCTTCCCGCTTTGCTTTTTCCCTTCCAGCATCTTCTCATGTTCTCTCTTCCTCCTGTTGTACTCCGTCTTCTCTATTTCTCCTTTCCTTCATTTTCTTACAGACCCATTCATTCTCTCCTTACTCTCCCTGCATTCTTCGTCCCACCAGCCTCTCTTTCCCGCTTCTCTTCCTACTTTCGTACCTATCTCATCCCTTACCTTCTCAATCGACCCTTTCAACCTTTAAATCAACAAGTATAATTCCTCCTCCTTTTCATGTCCAACGTTCTCCTTTTCCATTTTTTGTTCAAACACTTTTAATTTATCTACCCCCCAGTTCCCCATTTTCGTGCTCCTTTCACCCCCTCTTTTCTTTCTCCCTCTGCCGCACTTGTGGGCGCCACCTTTCAGTGTCGCTATTACTGGGAAGTGCTCGAACCCTATCTCATTCCCGACCTTCATACTGCATATGATATTCCTTATTCTTTCTTCCGCCGGGATGTAGTCTATTACCGTTTCTCCCTTACCTATAAATGTGATCTCTCCCTTCTCATCTCCTTTTATATTGCCATTACATATGAACCATCCTGTTTCTCCTATTACTTCTAGTAATCTCCTCACCTCCCTGTCTATCTCCCTATGGTTGGAGCTCCTTATATAGGCCTCCTCTTCTTCATCCCAAGTCCCTCCCCCTTGCTCGCCAGTCCAAGCATTCAAATCACCTCCTATCAAAACCAACTCTTCCTTCTTTTCCTCCATCTACCTCCTCATTACTCTCCAACCTTCCTCTTCCCCTCTTCTTCTATATACACAAACCACCGCTATTTTTACTTTTCCAATTATAATCCTTCTTACCATTGTTCCATCCTTTTCCTCCCTATCCTCCTCTTTTCTCCCTTTTGCTGCCAGTTCTTTTCTTAACCCTGAGACCATGCCGCCCATCCCTCTACCTTTAACGTGTTCCTTTCTTGCTTCTTGCATTGTCCACACATACCCTTTAGGTAACATCCTTTTCATCCCCTTCCAATCCTTCTCATCTGCCCAGGTTTCATTCATCATAATCACATCCCATTTTTCTAACTCCCGCCAGAAACCTTCATTATTGTTCTTCAAGCCTGACACATTCCAGAAAGCTATTTTTACGTTTTTCCCATCCCTTCCCTCTCCTATCCTCCTTACTTTTCTTCTGCCTTGCTTTTTGGATACCCCTCGGTTTGATCGCTGACCTCTTTTGTATCTTCCTTTTTTCTACCTTTGTCAACTCTTTTTCCCTTCTTCCTTATTTCTTCTAATTCCTCGTCCCAGAACCATTCCTCCCCATTTATCCATAATCTGTCTCTCCCCATCCATACCATGCGCCCCTTTTTCTTCTCTATCCATGCCCTCTGGTCTATTTGCCATCTCCTTTTCCTCTCCCTCCAAGTCAAATCCTCTTCAATTCTCTCCCTTCTTCCTTTCAATAATTTTTTGTTCTCCATAATTTTCTTTTTCTCCTCCTCACTTCCTACTTTTACTACAAACATTCCTTCTTTTCCTTCCTTCGTCATTCCTACTCTATTAACTCCTTCTACCGTTACCCGAATTCCAATATCTCTCAGTAGATTTTCGATTTCAATTTCCCCTGTTTCACTCTCTATTTGCAATCCCTTGACTACTATGTTATTTTTCCTCTTCGCCCTTTATTCCCCTTCCAACCTTCTTTCAATCTCACTCAGTCTCATCTTCAATCTTTCATTCTCATTTTCCCCGTTATCACTCCCTTCTACTTTTCCTGCACTCTCTGTTTCCTTCCCTATATGCTCATTCCTAACTTCCAATTTGCTTACCCGTTCTTCCAGTTGTTTTATCTCCCTATTTGTCTGTTCGTCAATCTCTCTCTGTCTATTCTCTATGACCTCTAATTTACCCCGTACCTTGTCTTTCTCCTCTTTCCAGAGTTTATCCCATTCTTCCCACTTTTCTCTTACTTTTCTCACTTCCCCCCTAACTTCTTTCCCCTGCCTATTCATATCTCCCAGACTCTTCCTTGTTTCCTCTCTGAATCCTTTTATGAGGGCTTTCAGCTTCTCAAACATCCCCCCATCCCGCCTATCTCTGTCTTGTGTTTTTCGTTTGATCTTAAATTTTTTGTTATCCTTGTCCATTTCAGATTCATCTTCCCCTTCCTCTCTTTTTCTCTTATCTTCCCCTTCACTGCTAGTCGCCCTCACCTTTTTTTGCCATTCATCCAGACTCCTATCAGAGCCTGCGCTACCTAGCCTGTTTAGGCGCTGTAAATTCGACGTTCTCCCTCGCTCCTGGCTCGTGCCTGATCCCCTTCTCTCTGTCGAGCCGGCCCTGGTCAGTGTCTCAACCGCCTCCTCCTCGCTACTGACAATTTATTCCTTCTCCCTACCACCCGCGCTAACAACATCGTCAGCCCTTGCTTCATCCATTCCCTGCCCTCTGTCGCCCGTTTGTGGACTTCGTATGATCGATATTCCTACCTTACCAGGTATTCCTCGACGTTTCCCGCTCTTAACTTGCCTACCTCTTGCCCCCCCCCCCCTTGCTAGACAACTATTTTTCTACTCCTAACCTCAAAAAAATTTGCACGCTCTAATTTTCCTTTTTCACACCTTACCTTCACCCTTTACACACTTGCCTTCACTCACCCTTTTTCCTTCACACCTGAACTCCGCACTCACTGCCCTTTCTGCCTCCACACACGCTGATTCCCTTCACCAAAGCCAAAAAACGCAACACTTGACACTAAAGAGTTCTCTCACGATCGGTACCGAAAGCGGAAGCCAAATATAGGAAATAGAAGTTAGGTGTGGTAATCTTCAACAGGAAAAAAAAAGGGAATAGTTCAGATGAGCGAGGGAACGCTAATTGTATTGCAAAAGCGTATGGTTATTATGTCTTAATAAATATCTACTGACTCTTTCTCTACTTCTTCTTCTTCTCCATCACTTGATATGTACACTGTAAAAGAAATTTTATTATTATTAGGCTGGATATTGGTATTAAAACAGAACCCTTAAGAATCGCCCCGCTTCAATTTCATCCATAATGAATAACAAAAACTTTTTTTGGTCAAAATGGATCGATGCAAGTTAACAAACATAATTATTTAAACAATTCATTATGGTTCAAAACTATCTTCTCTTATGACTTACAGTGATGCTATGGTTAGTTGCGGGTTCTACTGAAATTTTGAACTTTTTCCTGACTTTATTGTTCGAAACAAATAATAAATATTATTATTTGATGATACAGAAATGTCCTGTATTATAGTGTTCACTCATTATTTGTTTATAACTGAAAAGCCGAAGAAAAGTGAAAAATTTCAGAAAAAACCACATGTTTCAAAGAATGATTCAAGAGACGATAGTCAAGAACAATAATAGTTTGTTTAAACCATAATTTCTATTGAATATAATTTTTCATTTCTTTGATATGAATAAAAAGTTCAAAATGAGTTGAAAATTTCAGAAAAACCCGTGACTTCCTAAATCTATTCTAACAGAGAAAATCGCTAGAAAAATAATAGATTGTTTAAGCAATTATTTTTGTTAAATTTTAATAATTATTACTACACTCTAAGTGAAAACTAGATAAAAAATTGAAAAATTCAGAAAAACCGCAACTTTCTAGCATTATTCAAAGTGAATTTTATTCAAAATAATAATTACATTGTTTCAACAATCGAAAATCGAAGTTTAGCACGTAAAAATACAACTTCTTCTTCCAGTTCATATTCTAATAATGAATTATAAACCAATTTATCCAATATTGGAGTTATATTTTTCAATAATCAAATGATCATAAAAATTCCCTTTGCCTAAGAATTTAGGCAAATCTTTAAACTTTAAAATACACCTCTCGGTTATATTCAATTAATAAATAATAATTAATAGTCTTCGATTGCGATAATGTTTATATTTAAATAAATTTATCATTAATCAAATGAACTTCTTATATTCAATAGATTTTGTCAACTTTTCATATCTGAGAAATTTTATGTAACAATTTTGCAACGAGGAGAATTCAACGAAAATTGCAATATTTTCAGAATTATCGCACGCTTTGGTTAAGTTGGTGTAAAGCGATATTGATACAGAGTATACATTAAACCTTTCTGAATGAATCTGGAAAAGAACAACTAAAATGGTCAAAGATTTACCATAAAAAAATAATTTAAAAAATGTTTAAAAACTGATAATTTCAGTTTAAGTTCGACTGTACGTTAAAAGGCCAAGCTTTTATGGTGAGTGAAATTAACTGCGCTGAGTCGAATTTTTTTAGTGCTTTGAAATACACACTGACCCTAACGGTAGAGATTAGTGGCCAGAGGCCACGCAGGTGAATCCTTGGAGTAGACTCACACTTTTCATACTTTAACATTACTTTAACATGAATGTTAAAAAACTTTATACAGAGCTGAAAAATGACCCTACAGCAGAACAAAAAAACAAGCATATTTTTAATTTTCCTAGGCTATCCAAATTTCCAGTCGCCCGTGAAAATTTAAACAGTCGCTTATTTCCGGAAACTCTAAAGTTCATCAACAGGAGGCTACTGTGTCACTTACACTTTGCCCAGTTTTGTCTCCCAAGAAATTAAGGCGCATTATATCTCTGTTCATATGGTTCTATTCATTCTATTCTATTATGTTCTATTCTATTGTATATTCTATTCTAATCACCTTCTTGGTTGCTGGATCTTTGCTGCTGCCTCTGATTGAATGAGACCATCCGCCTCTAGAGGCTGTTGTAATACTGGATCATCACAAGGTGGCAAAGAAGCATCAACAGCATGATTATGATGTATTCCTTCACCGGTCTTCTGAGATAAGTAGATTATACATGATGTCCTCCACGTTAGCAATAAGATCTTCCTGCAACTTTCTGTATATAATAATACTTTGGAGAACATTTAGTCCTGAAATTTTAACCTTTCTTGCCATCAGTTTTAGCTTCGATCTTTCATAATATAAATTTGGAAAAAATAATGTTCTAGCATAAATAGTTCTGAAGTGATGACATCTTAAAGAGATTTTTCAGTAACAAAAAAACGTTACATCTTTTTTTCCTTACAGAACAACAATTATAGTCTTTTGTAGCAGACTGCTTTTTGTGGAACATTATTATAGACCAGATTTTTCATTCTAAACTTATTTTGTATGTATTGCATAAGTACTTCTCAATATTTTCTTCAACGCTTGCGCTGGGAAAAGAAAATCGTCAAACGTCAAGGTTTACAATCGGCCTTTAGAGGAAATGTATAAGGCAGTTATTGGTACATCATATGTTTCTAATGTATTAATACACTAAATGAGTTTTTGTATGAAATTAGTGAACGATAAATTCATTGGGTTGTTGCACTAAAAAAAACCAGTCACAATAATAAGAATCTTTAACGTCCGAGAAATCCAAAACAGGATTTTCCCTGACAGTCACTTTTGAAGTTATTTTTATGGGAGCAGGATACTTTTCCATCCTGCTCTCATAATAAAAAATGTTTTGTTTTGAAATTTTATAAATTTTAATTAACCAAACAGTTTTTTATAATTATTTAAGTTTATTCATCACATAAATTTTGATTTCTTCTGATAATTGAAATATGGTGACTATAATTCTTTATTATTTTGAACTCAAGCTTTATCTTCATTATGATAATTGAACTTCTAGTCAAATTTTAATTTTTTTCACAGAAATTTCATATTTTAAATTTTAATTGGATATCCTCTCATATAAGTTGTTCCTTTCAACAAAAATCACAAAAATTAATGAAAAAAATGACAAATATCGAGTTATTTCAAAAGGGGGCGTAAAAATTGTTTCATATTCGATAAAAATACTCAAGAGGTATCCACGAAACATAATTTCTGTGGTACAAACTTTAGCCTGCTTTTTTAAGTGAAACTTGGTTCTAAGGAGGCGTGCCAGTTGATGCTCTCTCACGGTACTTTCTTTGAAGTGGTTGACTAAAAATTGCTAACTTTAGAATAGCTTAAACTAAGAATATTCGAAACGATACGCAGCCCCAGCTTGCAACTCTTTCCTGTAAAAATGTCCAAATCCCTGCGCACTTTACTTTAAATAAGAAATTGACAGAATTTATGTAGGTAAAACCCTAATTTAGTTGATAATCTTACTTCCCGTATATTAAAGATTTCGTACATTTTAAATAGTTGATCACTTTTATTCCTTTTAGAATGGAGGAGTAAATAAAGTGCGGAACTTCGAGGCGAGTCAAGTTGGAGCTGACTCAAACATTCGAGTACTCGAAAACGACAAGTTTCTCGAATAGTTTCGAAAAATTGAACATTTTGGAATACTCAAATCAAATCCGACTCGATGAGCTAGTAAATGCGTTTCCTCTCAACTTCGACCTTCGTTCGACTCGCATAATGCGCACGATCGTCTTCACCCTTAATCGCTCATCTTCCGACTGATTTGAGAGGCACGCTATCCCTACTCACGCTCCCTTCTACCTGCTAACCCACTCTATAGGATTATCTCAAAGAAGGGGATATATTTTAAAGTTAAATACGAATATTTAAAATATATGTTGAAAGAGTTGAGAAACTTTTTTTCACTTAAGGGTTTGGGTTTGAAAACATCAAATTTTCAATCACCCCTAATATACAGCAACGAAATATCTTGTTAATGCTTGTTTGTTTAGCTAGTGAAAGTTTCCGTTCCGACTTGGACCTAGATGCGGCAGATAATGGATACATGATGACAAAAACAGTGACCATCACACTGAGTGCAGCTGCCGCTTACATGATACTCGTTGTTGGATTGATGTTATACTGCCGCTATCGACGTATGCGAAGAAAGCAGCAGTACTTACAAGAACTGGAAGAAGGTAGAACCTGATTTTTTACATTATTCTATTAAAGTTTTGTACACTTGATATGATATTGTCAACTAATCGACTGATAAAGGTGCTTTGGTTTACTTAACGTCATTCAATGTTAAACTATGTGTCACATTTGAAAAGTAAGTTTTATGAGGTTTGAAGTATCTTTGATTTGAAATAACTAAAAAAATATATTCTAAGATTCTGATAAAATTGGACGTATGTAGAAGAACTCAAATTATTGTATGGTTCTGGTCTTTTTGGGAAAGGTTCTAGATCTTGTTTTGAAAGCGGTTCTGGAATTTAACGATACTATACTCGTTCCGTTTAGAAACAAAACCGTGCGGCGCACAGTGTGCTGAAGTGAAAAAGTTCATGAGAAAACCGTAGAACTATTGATAGGAAGGACTTAAGAGGATTAATTTTTTTGGATTTACAGAAGAATAACCACAGAATAGAGGGAAAGTACGGAGAAGCTGTACAACATATTTTCCACTTTGAAAATCTAGGTAATGTTTGTATTTCGTGACAAAAAGTTGTATTAAGCATCAAAATGAAAATACATTAGACCAAAGTTGTTGCGCCGTGCCATGTGGGTTCCACTAATTCCTTTAATGTCTGCTGACATACCTAATGAACAATATTAAAAAGAATTTCAGTATAACGACACGTAGATAGTAAAAAAATTTAGTTTGTTTCCGGTGGGTGCAAAATACACTTAAATTTATAATTTAATTAACTAAATTTAATATAATAATCAATGTGTTAAAAAAATTTGAAACTGATAATTCACGTGAATAATTTGACATCCAGTGATCGAATTAGAACAATCTGCAATGATGGTAATCACGAAAAATTATTCCTTTACCAGAAAGTGCGAGGGAGTGGAGGTAGTGCCTGATTTATCAAATTTTGAAACGCAGTTTGATATTTGCACTAGAATTATTGGAAGGTTTAGAATGTCTCCCGTAAATTTTTTGAAAGCACTTTTGTGATTTTGACATTCTAATTTGATTGAAAATTACATATATTCAAATTTTATTACGAAGCATGAAACATAAAATTGTAACCAGGGGGTCCAAGCACCACAACCCAATTTCGAAAAGTTTATTTTTTGACGGAACTTATATTCCAAAAGAAAATTAAAAATGAAACCTGATGAAGAAAAATCGAATTGAGGAAATTTACTATTTTATGAGATCAACAGTTATAGGCCGAGCAAAAAACTATATGAACCACCAATTCATTTATACAGTAATGACAATATTGAGCTGAATCCTTGAGAATTAATAAAGAATATATTGGGGCAACGATGCTTGATGTCAAAAATTTGATATACAATTTTTTTTAGGAATTTAAAAAAAAGGATGTATGCATGTATATTCAATCTCTCCTTTTCACGGGACTCAAGGCCTCCGCTCCTGTACATACGTTTACATTTCATATTTAATCTAACTTAACCGCTGCTTATATTCTGAAGTTTCGCCTTACTTAAAATAAAAATAATATCATTACTATTAATTCTAGAACTTCTAAGAATGAGCGATCTTCCAGGGCTTCCCTTCCCTCTTTCCATCAAGTAAATTTTCATCGATTTGAAAATTTGAAATTTTTGTTAGTCACATTCCTTTAAATAGGATCACCCGTTTGGCTCTGCCCTGTTCCTTGCTTTCTCTTAATTCTTCCAATTTCTTAATCCACGTCACTTCCTGTCCATTACCATTCAAAATCCACCTTGCACACTCATCCACACTTAACTGTCCATCTTCCTCTCCTATACACCTCTCTAACACATGTGCCCATGACGCCATTTGGTATCCGCATACTCTGCACAGATTTTCCTCTTCATCCATCCAATACCTACAAGCTATCACTCCTTCTCCCATGCTTAACCGTACCACCTTATCTCATTTGTCTCCCTTTTTTATTTTTTGCAAATATTCTGGTTCCGTCAACCCTTTGACCATCATATACAATCTATCGTACCTCGAATTAATAATCATTATCCATCTCTCTTCTCCTTGTCTTACTGATAGCTCTAAATCTATGTCCTGTCCCTCTAGTACTTCTTTTTGTATATCACAAACCCTCCTAATTTTTTTCCTTTCTTCCTCCCATTTCGAATTTCCCAAATTGCCTCTCGTCTCCTTTTTCCGAACTTCGCCCAAGAATACTTGTGCTATTCTGCTCTTCTAACACAACACCGCCAAAACCAACGCTTCAAACAACCAAACCCTCATTCTCCAATCGTCATTGAATCTTCTCTGTACTATACCCCATACTTGGCCCATTACTGTACTCGCACATTCGATTCTTTTCCTTACCCGCACCTCGTTTTCCCCTCCTGCCTCAAACCAAAAACCTAAGTGACAGAACTCCTTCTTTCTACAGAACTTTCCACTGTTTGTCCGTTCATCTCCCAAACGTAACCTATTTTGGTCTTTATACATCTGAAGCACATCACCTTAGTCGTCCCTACTTTCACCGTCAGTTCTTTTGTTCCCACATACTCTTCGAAAAATCTTATCATTAGGTTCATCCCCTTCTCATCGTCTGCTGATAGAACTACGTCATCTGCGTATGCTAGAGAGTATAGTTTGCTATTACTCAAAATCCTTCCCCCTTTCTCTTTCTCCTTTAGCTTCTCCTTTAAGTCTGCCAGCAACATATTATATAGTAGCGGACTTAACGGGCACCCTTGCCTTAGACCTCTTCCTGTCCAGAAAACCTCCCCCTCCCCCCTATCCTCACCCTAATCCTGGTTTCAGTGAAATTTTCCTTTATCCTCTCCACTAATCCTTCCTCTATTCCCCTCTCTTTCATTGCCTGCCATAGCACTTTTCTATTCACTGAGTCTAAAGCTGCTTCAAAATCTAGAAACAAGGCGACTATTTTCCCTCTTTTTCTCCCTAAATTTCTGTTAATCAAGTAGTTGAGTACGTAAATGTTATCTATTGTCCCCATCCCCTTTCTTGACAAGCGGTACCACCAGCCCTGACATCCACTCCTTCAGCCACCCTTCTCCTTTTCAGACCTTGTTGCAGATCTTCCCAATCCCTTCCCTGATCCCTTCTCCTCCATACTTTATCGCTTCGTTATCCATACCATCCTCTCCTGCAGCCATGTTTCTTTTTAGTCTATCTATCGCCTTATCCACTTCTTCTCTTATTATTTCGTTCCCTTCCTCCATTCCTCCCTGGACTATCCTTCTAGTTTCCTCTTTGATCCTATTTTGTTCTCCCCCTAACAGACCTCAAAATAATCCCTCCACTCACTAATTTCTATTTCTTCATTCACGCCCTTCATTACTCCTCTTTTCCTATTTATCTCATCCCAGACCCTACCCTCTTTGATCGCTTTTTGCACTTCTTTCTTGTATTTCGCTTTTCCCCTTTGCTTTCCAGCATCCTCTAATGTTCTCTTTTTATCATGTTGTACACCGCCTTCTCTATTTCTCCTTTACTACATTTTCTTACACTCTTTTATTCTCTTCACTCTCCCTGCATTCCTCGTCCCACCAGCCTCTCTTTCCCTTTTCTCTTCCTTCTTTTGTACCTATCTCATCCCTTACCTCATCAATCGACCCTTTAAACCTTCCAATTAACGAATCTACTCCCTCCACTTTTTTATACCTCACATTCTCCTTGTCCATTTTTTGGTTAAACTCTTTTACTTTATCTACCCTCAGACGCCCATTTTCGTGTTCCTTTCTCCCCCTTTTTCCTTTTTCCCTCTGCCGCGCTTACGGACACCATCTTTCAGTGTAGCTATTACTGGAAAGTGCTCAGACCCTATCTCATTCCCCACATTCATACTGCCTATCATGTTCCTCATTCTTCCTTCCAGCAGGATGTAGTTTATTACTGTTTCTCTCTTAACTATAAATGTGATCTCTCCTTTCTCATCTCCTTTCATATTGCCATTACGTATAATCCATCCTGTCTCTCCTATTACGTTCAGTAACCTCCTTCTCTCCCTGTCTGTTCCTCATGTTTGGAGCTCCTTATATTAACCTCCTTTTCTTCATCCAAAGTCACTCCCCCTTGCTCGCCAGTCCAAGCATTCAAGTCACCTCCTATCAAAACAAACTCTTTCTTCTTTCCCTCCATCAACCTCCTTATTAGTCTCCAACCTTCCCCTTCCCCTCTTCTTCTATATACACAAACCACCGCTATTTTGACTTCTCCAAGTATAATCCTTCATACCATTGTTTCATCCTTTTCCTCCCTGTCCTCCTCTATTCTCCCTTTTACTGCCAATTCTTTTCTCACACCTGAGACCATGCCGCCCATCCCTCTACATTTAACGTGTTCCTCTCTTGCTTCTTGCATTACCCGCACATAGCCGTTAGGTAACATCCTTTTCATCCCCTTCGAATCCTTTTCATCCGCCCAGATTTCACTCATCATAATCACATCCCACTTTTCTAGCTCCAGCCATAAACCTTCATTCTTGTTCTTCAAGCCCAACACATTCCAGAAAGCTATTCTCACGTTTTTCTCCTCCCTTCCCTCACCTATTCTCCTCACTTTTCTTCCACCTTGCCGTTTTAACATTATAACTGCGCCAATTTCAGGGTATTGCTAACAGTGTTGATTTACAGAATATAAAGATACAGGATTTAGAAAATTTTACACCTTTTACATTTTATATAAGAAAATTTATGACATTATGATTTTTTTGCTGTTGAAAGTCGTGAAATAATCCTATTCAATAAATGAAAGTTTCATTTAATCTTAATTAAAGATGGCTCATTTTTCTATGAAATATTATCTAGAATTATACTTGATGAAGTTTTAAAAAAACAACGAATGTTAAATAACCTTCTTTTGTTAGGAAAATAATTTTCGTTAAAAAAATTTTCTTCTGAGATATATATTATTGAATCTTTAAGAATGCACTGGAATTGTTTGCCGCTATATTTTTT
Organism: Andricus quercusramuli; assembly: GCA_932178445.1. Classification (NCBI taxonomy): domain Eukaryota; kingdom Metazoa; phylum Arthropoda; class Insecta; order Hymenoptera; family Cynipidae; genus Andricus; species Andricus quercusramuli. The sequence continues at coordinate 147,690 of CAKNXH010002380.1, read as the reverse complement.
CTGCTTTCATAAACCATTTTTGAATTTGGGGTTATGTCAATATATCGACTCCAAAAACCGAATCATTGATTATTTGCTTTGAGGATTACGAATGATAAAAGCACCAGTTTAAGTAACATAGAGCATAAAAAAACATAATACTATGTTCAGTGACATTGAATACATCTGGGAATATATCATAAATAAATAAATCAATATATATATATATATATATATATATATAACAGGAGGGCTTATGGCAAAGCCACCAAACGCGTCCTCGGGTTGCGGATAGAGGGTCCCCGTACCAAGGGTTACTGCTGTATACGGTTACAATAATTATTAAGCAGTTGCGGACAATTGTCCAGGGATGGTCCCGAAGAAATAACCCCTAAGCGAAGGTGTAAGAACCGTGCCGAAAGCTGTATGGCACCTGGGTGAGGTGTCTTTAAGGTTGACTCTGGGATACCGGCGACCTTTCAGAGTATTAGCCTTATCCTTGCACGTGGGGCTCTACAAGGATGGACGAACCCTTTCCCTAGCTGCTCGTGGGAATAACAATGAAACCAACAAACCACCAAAATGTTGTAGATGCGGTTCAAAACGATCGAACGCGCAGAGCACCTGACAATGGATCGGCAAACAATGCCGATCATCCTGGAGTTCGGGGTGCTGAAAATAATTTAGATGGAAACACGACGACAATCAAGCAGCATATTGTTGACAAAATAAGGATGTTATCTGACGCAAGGAGGAGGATACAGAAGAGGGAGAGATGGATCAGGGAGAATCAACAGTTTCTCGCTGACCCATCACGCCTCTTCAGTGATACCCCTGTTTTTGTGAAAAATCCACCCAAGCCCAAGGAGGTAGAGACTTTTTGGAGAGAGGTGTACAAGGTCCCGAAAACACTAGAGTTCAAAGAAGATACTGACAATATCATCCGCTTCAAGGAGTTTCGCGACAGCCTCATAAAATCTGTGGAGGAGTGCCCATCAGTCACTGCCGAAGAGGTGGAAAGAGCACCTAGAGGCACGAAGAACTTTTCGGGTGCTGTACCAGATTGTATCAAGAACTTTTGGTGTAAGAAGTTTACTTCTATACACCAACATTTGGCCCGCATATTCAATTCATATTTAAAGTCGGAGACGCCCATTCCGCACTGGCTGGTTCCAGGATGCACTATACTCCTACCGAAAAAAGGCAACTTGTCCAAACCAGAGAATTACAGGCCAATAACTTGTTTGAACACACTGTATATGATCTTTACAGCTGTCCTAAACAACAGGATTGTTCGACGAATTGAGCCTGTATGGCGAGAGATGTACGAACAACGTGGCTCGAAAAAAGGTGTAGCAGGCTGTCGAGAGAACCTGCTGATTGACAGGTGTGTCTGTAAAGACACTGCAGTCCATCAGCGCGTCCTGTCAATGGCCTGGATTGACTACTGGAAAGCTTTCGATTCAACCTCTCATGGACATATCATCTGTCTGTTGGAAAGCTTGAAGGTACATCCACACATAGTGAGATGCATAGAGAAATTGATGCCTCTTTGGAAAACTAGATTTACCATCTCATCTAGGAATTATCGTCTGACGACGAACAACGTTACCTTCCAGACTAACATGCTTGCCGTCCCGGTTCTACTCTACTCGATTGGGGTGGTTCAATGGACGAAGAACGAGCTCAAGGCCCTTGATGTCACCACGCGGAAGATCATGCATATGCATAAAAGCTTGCATATCAATTCGTCAGTTCCGCGATTATACATTTCACGCCGTCAAGGCGGACGCGGACTTCTGAATCTTCAGTGTCTTCATAACCGAATTGCTTTGAGTACAGCTTACATTGCTGCGAATGGCAGAGATTCTCTCCTGAAGATGGTCAGGAACCACGAGATGATTGGTGGAGGAGCGTTCCTTTACAAAGCCGCGGAGCAAGCTGCCGAGACCCTGGGCCTGAGTTTCAACATCAGAAGCGAAGAAAGTGCGTTACTCCATCTAGATGATTCACGTCCAGAAGCCGAAGTGAAGAAAGCAGAGGTCGGAAAATTTCAACAAGAGCTACTCGACAAGCATATGCACGGAAACTTTCACAGAAATGTAGAAAAACAGTCCTTGTCGAAGGACCAAACTTTTGCATTCCTCCAATCATCAGGGCTCAATTCAGGTACAGAGGGCTTTATTTTCGCATGCCAGGACAGTGTAATCTCCACCTTAGCATACCGCCGCCGCATTTCATGTCAAGAAGTTCCCAGTGATAGGTGCAGAGCGTTTCATGCACACGCTGAGTACCTAGAACACATACTATCGGGGTGTCTGACCCACGCAGGAACAACGTATATCTATAGACATAATGCGGCCCTAAGAGTACTTTATTACCACCTTTGTCGCTCTTGCGGTGTTGGTCGCGACCATGCCCTGCCGAACGCGCCAAGGGAAATAGAGTCAATTGTCCGAAACGAGAAGTGCCAGATTTTCTGGAACTACGATTTTCGGGCAGCAGTCTCCGTTGCGCACTCGAGGCCTGACATTGTTCTCCAAGA
>CAKNXH010002380.1:89734-144766 GCA_932178445.1 Andricus quercusramuli | reverse complement strand
GCAGCAGTCTCCGTTGCGCACTCGAGGCCTGACATTGTTCTCCAAGATTTCGAGAAATGAACTATATTTGTGATCGAACACTCGGCTCCGTCCGAATACAACATCACTGCAAAGAAGAAAGTAAAATAGCAGAGGTATCAAGAGCCTCAAAGAGAGCTGCAACGACTGTACCCAAAATATTCGGTACGAGTGATTGTCCTTGTGATAGGTGCTCTCGGAGGTGTGAAATTATCACTGGTTCGTAACCTTAAAGCCATACCCGCGTGCCAAAAATATGCCAAGGCACTTGCGAGATGGATGCAGAAAGCTGTCATCCTTGGGTCGCTTCGTTTCCTCAAGACACACGAGGGTTTCGCCGGCCTGTCGTTGTGATTTCGTCGTGCCCTGTGACCACCCATCTCACGGATGTGAGACGTGGCCATAGGTGTATTTTACCGCGGTTCTACTGGGGGCCATTGACATTTTTTTTAGATGGCAGTTGCTCTTATTGGTACCCTGCGGCATTTGTTTAACTTTTTTTAAAATTATATATATATATATATATATATATCGCCGCTTTCATGCTGAATATTGTCGAAGGTGCAGCTTGACTAATGAGTATTGGGCAGTTCGCGCATTGACCAACAGAGTTTGGGCAAAGCCCGAAATTTCCTCTTACTTCGAGTTTTGAACAACGGCGTTGGGCACTTCGCGTATTGACCGGGCAGTACGCGAAATGTCCGGCCATCTCGTAGTAACCGTAACATATATATAAACTAGGCAATATAATAATTATTATTATATGATTAAATAAATATATATAGTACATATGGGTCATTCCATGTCAGATTTACAATCAAAATTTTGATTCACTTCAAATTTTTTTTCCTCATTCTAAAAAGGAAAAAAAATGACACGTATTTTTTTTGTTCAATATGATATGTAAATTTTCTAAGTTATTGATTTTTTTTATTTTTCAAGTGCAAAAAATGTTTTTTTCAATACTGCTTCTAATATTCAACGAAGAGTATAGAATACATAAATAAAATATCTCAAAAGGGACATGCTTGAATTGAATCATTTCTTGTGTAATTTGTTCGTTAAGTACACAGAACTATGTGCCAAAATTTGGAAGTGGACCGTTTAATACTTTCCGAGAAAACAATTTTTTTGTGTGACCGCTTGCTTGGAGCGTGCAACGGGAAGCATAGAGTCAAGCGCACTCAAACATTTGTGGGTGAGTCTACCATATTTCGATGAGGATTTTATGCAGTTTCCACAAATAAAAGTCGATAAATACTAAAAAGTCTTTTGAGAAAGAAACACTGTTTAATTCGAAAGCAGTCATGGAATTTATTAACAATGTACTTTTACATCCAATACTTCCAAATAAATGAAAATTGAATTGTTGTCAGTCTTGCGGGTTTTTTTTACTTTTTTCGAGAATTTCTTTTTTTCAAATATGCAGCTGAAAATGCAGTATTGAAAAAAACATTTTTTGCACTTAAAAAGTAAAAAAATCAATAACTTAGAAAATTTACATATCATATTGAACAAAAAAAATACGTGTCATTTTTTTTCCTTTCTAGAATGAGGAAGAAAAATTTCGAGTGAATCAAAATTTTGATTGTAAATCTGACATGGAATGAACCATATGTATATAATTTAATAAGAAATTTGAACAACCACCACAGGGTCCCACTGAGAGCAACTGCCATCTAACGAAGGTCAATAGTCCCCAGTAGAACCGCGGTAAGACACACCTATGGTCACGTCTCACAACCGTGAGATGGGTGGTCACAGGGAACGACGAAATCACAACTACAGACCGGCCAAACAGTCCAACAGGCGAAACAGTCGTTGCAGCTCTCTTTCAAGGTCTTGATACCTCTCCTCTTTCCCTTTCTCCTTTGCAGTGATGTTGTATTCGGACGGAGCCGAGAATTCGATCACGAATATAGTTCGTTTCTCATAGTCTTGGAGAGCAATGTCAGGCCTCAAGTACGCAGCGGAGACTGCTGCCCGAAAATCGTAGTTCCAGAAAATTTGGCGCTTCTCGTTTCGGATAATTGACCATATATACCCTGGAGCGTTCGGCAGGGCAGGGTCGCGACCAACACCGTAAGAGCGACAAATATGGTGATAAAGTACTCTTAGGGTCGCACTATTTCTATAGATATAGGTCGTTCCTGCGTGGGTTGCACATCCCGATAGTATATGTTCTTGGTATTCAGCAGGTGCATGACACGCTCTGCACCTATCACTGGGAATTTCTTGACCTAATATGCGGTCACGGTATGCTAAGGTGGGAATGACACCGTTATGGCATGCGGAAATAAAACCCTCTGTACCTGAATCGAATCCTGAAGATTTGAGGAAAGCAAAAGTTTGCTCCTTCGAAAAGGACTGTTTTTCTACATTTCTGTGAAAGTTTCCATGCATATGCTTGTTGAGTAGCTGTTGGTGAAATTTTCCAACCTCTGCTTTCTTTACTTCGGCTTTCAGACGTGGAGCATTTAGATGGAGCAATGCACTTTCCTCACTTCTGATGTGAAAATTCAGGTCAAGGGTCTCGGCCACTTGCTCTGCGGCTTTATAAAGGAACGCTCCTTCGCCAATCATCAAGTGGTTCCTGACTATCTATAGGAGAGGATCTCTGCCATTCGCAACGATATAAGCTGTACTTAGAACAATTCGGTTATGAAGACACTGGAGATTCAAAAGTCCGCGTCCGCCTTGACGGCGTCGAATGTATAATCACGGAACTGACGAATTGAGATGCAAGCTTCTATGCATATGCATGATATTACGTGTGGTGCCATCAAGGCCCCACAGATGGGAAGACCAAATCTGTCGAAGAAGATGCTTGTATCTGCTTCGGAGAGAATCCTTCACTGAAGTTGAGTCCTGAATGCGGATTTGAGGCACGCCCAGGTATGTATAGGTCTCTCCAGAATTAAGATGTCTAGTAACACTTATATCCCCCGCTCAGGTTTCTTGGGAAAGCTAGTAATCTTTCTTTTCATCAGATGAATTTTGGCACACTTCTCCAAACCAAAGTCCTCCCCAATCTTTCCTGCGTAGTTCTTGACGATATTCATAGCAGTTTAAAGTTTGCTTTTACCAGAGGCATAGGTCTTCAGATCATCCATATAAAATATATGAGTGACCTTATGCTCGCGCTAATTAGTGTCGCCACAGAGGTATCTAGGAGGATTTCGTAGTGCGAGAGATAGAGGCAGAAGTGTGACTCAAAAAAGCAAAGGGCTCATATTATCACCTTGAAAGACGCCCCTCTGGAAGGTGACGTTGTTCGTTCTCAGACGATAATTTCTAGATATGATAGTGAATCTAGTTTTCCAAAGAGGCATCAATCTCTCTATGCATCTCACTATGTATGGATGTACCTTCAAGCTTTCCAACAGACAGATTATAAGTCTATGAGAGGTTGAAGCGAAAGCTTTCCGGTAGTCAATCCAGGCCATTGACAGTATGCGCTGATGGGCTGCAGCGTCTTTACATTTCGACAGCCTGCTACACCTTTTTTCGAGCCACGTTGTTCGTACATCTCTCGCCATACAGGCTCAATTCGTCGAACAATCCTGTTGTTTAGAACAGCTGTAAAGATCTGATACAGTGTGTTCAAACAATTTATTGGCCTGTAATTCTCTGCGCTGGACAACTTGCCTTTTTTCGGCAGCAGTATATTGCGTCTCAACACCAGCCACTGCGGAATGGGCGTCTCCGACTTTATATATGACGTGAATATGCGGGCCAAATGTGGATGTGTAAGAGTAAACTTCTTCCACCAGAAGTTCTTGATGCCTCTAAGTGCTTCTTTCACCTCTTCGGCAGTGATTAATGGAAATTCTTCCTCAGATTTTATGAGGTTTTCACAAAACTCTTTGAAGTGGATGATATTGTCAGTATCTTCTTTCGACTCTAGTGTTTTCGGGATCTTGTAAACACCTCTCCAAAAAGTCTCTACCTCCTTGGGCTTGGGTAAATTTTTTACAAAAACAGGGTGATCACTGAAGAGGCGCGGTGGGTAAGCGAGAAACTGTTGCTTCTCCCTGATCCATTTCTCCCTCTTCTGTATTCTCCTCCTTGCGTCAGATAACAGCCGTATTTTGTCAACAATATGCTACTTGATTGTTGGCAGCTTTAACTTGTTTTATGTGATTCAAGATTTTTAGTTCTTGGGCTAACTTTCGAACCATTTCCGTAAACGGTCTACCAGATGCTATGTAGTCAATCACACATTGAACACGGGACGCATTCTGTCTTACTTATCCAATTTTCTTGTTTAATTGATGCAAGCGTCTTTTGGTCTTTTGATCCATCGTCGGTTTTAGCCTCAGATTTGAATCAGCTAAAGCTCTCGCAGCACTATTAACTGAGCAATGGATGGTTCAGAGGTCGGACTCTGGCAAGATATCTCCACGAATGGAGGCATCCGTTTCAGCCAGATATTGAGGCCCAAGGGGTAACATCACTGTAGACAGCAAAAAAAAACACGTTTTTTCAAGAATTTTTTTTTTTTATGGAAGGAAAGGGAATTTAAACATAATGTTTTGGGAAGTTATTGTTCATATATTGGAGAAAAAAATTACAAATTTCGAATGAAAATTTCTACAAAATGGCGGCACTGGTGACATTTTTGTAATGCGTGTTTTTTTGAAGGAGCTCCGCGGCACGCAGCACACAGGGTGCAAAATTTAATCTAGAACAAAATAAAATTTTTTGTCCCAATCTACATAAGAATAGCTAGAGAAACACGTGGCGGATTTGAAAAATATTTATTTTTGTGTAATTGGCAAGCATTTGAAAAAAATCTCATCTTTCGACCAAAAAAAACGGCACTTAATTATTTATAAAAATTGTTTAAATTAATTTATCGAAAATCGGCTACGTGTTTCTCTTTGGAATACTATTATAAAGATGTAGGAAAAAACTAGATTAAAAATATTGAAAATTGTTCGAGTTATGCTGCGTGCCGATTTCAAAGAATATGTTTTGAGAAAAACACGTTTAAAGTCCATATTACACGTGCACCTAAGCCGTACTAACGTGAGTTGCTGCCGTGTACTAAAGCATTTTTAACTGAAAATACTTGTATCGAAAGCGTGGCGATATCTCTATTAATGCCATAGAACTCTTAAAAATTGATGGGTTCGAAAAAAGGCAGTAGTAGTAGCAGTAATAGGTGTAATAATAGTAGTAATAGACGCAGGTAGTCGTTGCGGAGCGACCCGGCAAGCTCGGTCAAAGGGCTCGAAATTTTAATGGAATCGATTTCGAACACGTATAAAACCTTTTGTCCTTCATTCTACAAGGTTCAAAGAATTTTTTCAGCGAATAAAAAAAATCGATTTTTTGAAATTTCTACAGTGGTGTTACCCCTTAAGAGGAAACTGCATGTTGATGTTCCTCCTTTTTCTAAAATTGCGATCATCTTTCAGAAGGTGCCTGCTTTCTGCGGTTGGTCTTAATGTAGCTTCTTTATCTTCGTCTGCAGCTTGATGAAGCAGCGGTTGGGCAAGTGTTTCGCGTACATATCCATTTTTCCGGAGGTTGTCGGCTGGATTTCACAAAGACTGATGCGAAACGTGCTGAAGCTCTGGGTGTTTCTGGCACCACAGATTATGCATACGCGCCATAAAGCCTCCGCGACAGGGATAATGCTGGCATCGTAGCAGTCTAGCACGTCATTCTGAAGTTGATTCGTCCACTCAACGTAGGCGTTTCGCCGGTTCGTCGTCGTGTTTCCAGCTAAATTATTTTCAGCACCCCGAACTCTAGGATGATCGGCATTGTTTGCCGACCCATTGTCGGGTGCTCTGCGCATTCGATCGTTTTGAACCGCATTTACAACATTTTTGTGTTTTGGTGGTTTCACTGTTGTTCCCACGAGCGACTAGGGAAAGGGTTCGTCCATCCTTGTACAGCCCCACATACAAGGATAAGGCTAGTACTCTGAGACGTCATCCGGTATCCCAGAGTCACCATTCAAGAGACCTTACCCTTGTGCCATTCAGCTTTCGGCACGGTTGTTCCACCTTCGATTAGGGGTTATTCCTTCGGGAACATTCCTGGATAATTGTCCGCGACTGCTTAATAATTATTGTAACTATATTCAGCAGAAAACCGTGGTACAGGGTCCGTCTATCCGCAACCCGAGGACGCGTTCGGTCGCGGAAAATTGTCCAGGGATGGTCCCGAAGGAATAACCCCTAAGCAAAGGCGTTACATCCGTGCCGAAAGCTAAATGAGCCCTGGGTGAGGTGCCTCAAACGGTGACCTTAGATACCAGGCGACCTTTCAGAGTATCAGCCTTATCCTTGCACGCAGTGCTCTACAAGGATGGACGAACCCTTTTCCTAGCTGCTTGTGGGAAGAAAAATGACAACACCAAACAAAGTTGTAGTAAGTGCGGTTCAAAACAATCGAACGCGCAGGGCTCCCGACAATGGTTCGGACAACAATGCCGACTACCCTAGAGTTTGGGGAGCCAATCAAGACGGAGCCAATGCGATGGACCGGCGGAATCTCCATACTTTTGGGTGGACGGGTTGAGTCAATGACGACCTGTTAGAGTGCTACGATAGCAGTATGGCCCCCGAGCGAGAAGGTTACATGGCACGACTGCAGGTTCTCGGGTGCAAGAAACACCCAGAGCTCTCGCACTTTTGGCGTCAACGTCTGCGAAACCATGCCGAACAGCTCCGAAAAAGAGGCTATGTAAGCGAAGCGCCTAGTCTACCGTAGCCAGAACAAGCCAACAACCGAGAAAGAGTGGTGACACTGAGACCAACCCCGAAGAGGCATCCAATAGACGAAAGACGATGCTTCAGGACTCGGAGAAAAATCAACATTCAGGTTTCTCCCAAGCCCAAAGATCTGACTAAAATGGATGATGAGCTTCGTGGAGATTTTTCCCAAGAATCCGACCTCTGGACTATCAATTGTGGTGTGTACAGTGCAGCGAGAATTTTGTTAGATGCGAACCGTAAAGAAAAATTAACGGTTGATCATAAGACCAAAAGATGAATACATCAACTCAGCACAACGATAGGCATTCAGTGTGCAATTGACTACATAACATCTGGCAGGACTTTCACTGCTAAGGTTCGAAAATTTGCGCATGAACTGCGGATCCGTCATCAAACAATCAACAAGTCAAAGCTACCGACCATCAGGAAGCAAATTGTTGACAGAATACGAGTACTATATAACGCTAAGAGAAGTCTAGAGCAATGCCCTCATAACAGCTGAGGAAAATGCCCACCTATCACTACCGAGGAGGTGCAAAACGTATTACGAGGCATGAAGAACTATTCCGCTCCCGGTCCAGATGGTATCAAGTCCTTCTGGTGGGAGAAGTTTCCTTTAAACCACCAGCATCTGGCCTGAATTTACACCTTATATCTAAAGTCGGAAGAGCCTGTTCCGGAGTGTTTGGTGGAAGGGCGCACAGTGCTCCTGCTGAAGACGGGAAACTTAGCCGACCCTAAGAATTACAGGTCAGTATCTTGTCTGAACACACTGTATAAGATCTTCACAGCTATCCTAAATGATAGGATTGTTCGGAAAATTGGACCTGTGAGGCGAGAGATGTATGAACAAAGCGGCTCAAAGAAAGGAGTAGCAGGATGTCGAGAGAACCTGCTTATCGATAGATGTGTTTGTAAAGACGCAGCATCCTATCAGCGATTCCTATCGATGGCCTGGATTGATTACTGGAAAGCTTTCGATTCAACCACCCATAGACTTATCATCTGTCTGTTGGAAAGCTTAAAGGTTCCTCCACACATCCTGAGGTGCATAGGGAGATTGAGGCTGCTCTAACAGTGTCACCTTTCAGGGACCTTTTGCCTCACATTATTTCCCCTGTCTCTCGCACTTCGCGATTCCGAGGGTCAACTCTTTGGCAAACCTGGAGATCGAAAGCATAAGGTCACTCATGTATTTTACATGGACGATCTCAAGATCTATGCTAGGATTTCGGGTTAGAGAAATGCGCCAAGGTTAATTTGAAGAAAGGAAAACTTAATGGCATCGCCGAAGACACTGAGCTTGTCGACAGAAGCACTAGACGACTCCTTAGCTCTGGAGAGACCTATACATACCTGGGCGTGCCACAAACCCGCATTCAGGACGTGACATCTATGAAGGATACTCTCCAAAGCAGATAAAAACCTCTCATCTGGCAGATTTGGTCTTCCGAACTATCGGCTAAGAACAAAGTATCTGCAACGAAAATGCTTCCTGTCCCAGTACTTTGGAGTGGTTCCATGGACGAAGGACGAGCAATATATATATATATATATATATATATATATCAGGACGCGAAAGGTTTTGCATATGAACAAAAGCATGCACCTTAAGTCTTCTGTTCCGCGACTTTACATCTCACGCCGCCTAGGCGGTCGCGGAATCGTGAATCTTGAATTTCTTAACAACAGGATTTTGCTAGGTACAGCACATATAGTTGCAAACGGACAAGACCCTCTTTTTAAAATGGTCAGGAAACATGAAGAAGCGGGCAAAGGGACGTTTCTGCACAAAGCAGCGGCGGAGGATGGTGAGACACTCGGCCTTGACTTAAATACCAGGGGTGAGAAAAATGCATCAAATCTTGCCCATCTTGAATACTCACTCCTGAAGGGCCGGATTAAGAAAGCACAGGAGAAAAACTTCCGCGAAGAGTTCCTCGACAAGAGGATGCACGGCATCTTCCACAGAAATGTGGAGGATCAGTCAATCTGGTATGAGCTAACGTATGCTTTCCTTAAATCATCCGGATTGATTTCGGGCACGGAGGGTTTCATTTTGGCATGTCAAGAGGGTGTCATTTCCAATCTAGCATATCGCCACATTTTGAGCCAAGATATTCCCGATGATAGCTGCAGAGCGTTTCATGCACACCCCGAATATCTAGGACACATACTATCTAGTTGAACTAAGACTGCTTCATTACTATCTCTGTAACTCTTACGGAATTAGCCCAAATACCGCTCCCCTAAACGCTCCCAGGGAAATAGAGTCAATTGTCGAAAATGAGAAGTGCCATATATACTGGAACTTCATATTCACGACAATTGTTTCTGTTGCGCGCTCGAGGCCTGACATAGTTGTCCTTGACTTCGAGAAAAGAACCATAATCGTAATCGAATTTTCGGCACCAGCTTACAAAAATGTCACAGCCAAGGATAAAGAAAAGAAAGAGAAGTATAAAGATCTTATGAGGGAGTTGCGACGGTTATACCCCGAGTATTCTGTTAAGCTAATCGTCTTAATCATCGGCGTTCTTGGAGGTGCCAAAAATTCACTGGTTAATAGCCTGAAAAGCATCCCTGTGTGTCAACAAAATGCTGAGACACTTGCGGGGAAAATGCAGAAGGCGGTCGTCCTTGGGTCGCCCCGTGTCCTCAGGGTGCGCGAGACTTGTGCCGGATCATCGTATTGAATTCATCGCTGACTGTAACCGCGTATCACACGGTCGTGAGACGTGGTGACAGCTGAAATTTTACCGCGATTTCGCTGGGAGTAGGTGCAATTTCTCAGATTAGCATACGCTCCCGGCGAAATCCTGCGGTTGTCCTCATGACAAACTTTTAAATATATATATATTGTAAGCTAAATTTCCAAATTTAATCGTGTGCACCACGGTCAAACACGTCCTGGCCAGGGGGTGGCCCAGGCAGGAAACTAGCTTACTAATAATATAACAACAATGGCTATTACATACCTGCCAGGTTTCTTTCAACTTTGCTGTCAATCCCCGGAATCGACCGAGTTCGTGGGCTACACTCTTTCAGCCCACGAACAACCCACGAAGCCCGTTTATTCTTATACTCAGGCGCCAGATAGGGATAACCCTATCCGAGCCCCCTAGGATCCGGCTAATTTACACTGGCAGGTGGGCCAGCTGGTCTTGCCCGCATGAGAGAGGGAGCGGGATCGTTGGAGTGAGAGAGGTATGATGCTTTCTAAAAGTCAATCAAATAGAGCCTTCGAAACTTCTAATTTAACGATATAACCTAGATTTAATATTTCAGCACAAAAATTAGAACTAACTTAACCTTAAATTTAACATCGTCTAGTTAACTAGCACTACTGTGCGACGTCTAAACTCTTATTTAGGAATCAACCCTCGATAACTTCAGACTCCCGTTTAACCTAGATAATTTCCTACTTTACACAAGGTTAAATCCGCGAGAAAACTTTCCTATAAACTCGATAAATTCCTATATTACATGATGCTGAATTCCCATGAAAACTCCCCGGGCGAACCCCAGCGAAACTCCTAGCACCCTATAGTGGCCGTCGAGGACACCCACGCTAGGCAAGACGCCGGTCAGCGTCCATTCCGCGTGCTCACGCTCCAAGACTTTCAGGGACACTCGCCTCAACTTTTCTAGGCGTCGGGTTCCTGAGCCGAGCGTGCCTCGTCTTGGTAAGCGTCCAGGGGCTCCCAGACGGTCCCCGTAAGCAACGTCACACTCAAATCTTTACTGTAATATACCCTTACATACACAAGCACTACGCGTAAGCACACGGTTCCAGAGCCGGAAACACTTTACAGAGGCGGTAAGAAACTCCACAAACCTTTTAGCCATCCGGCTAGTTGACGTTTTCCGTCGTGATCCATTTGTCAATTTATCCTTCGGAAAAAGTCAGTCTGGTATATTGTGAATCCTTTTCGGTTTTTCCGGGCTACCGGGACACTACCGAGCTAAGCCAACAAGTGACACGAAAAGCGTGCTTTCCTACGCTTCCTCCCGTTGATTTCCTTTCGACCCGCGCTTTCCGTGTATCGAGGCTGTTGATTGGTTGGTTGCAGTAGAAACGTGTTGCTTGTCGACCTCGGCCAATGGGTGCTGTCGCACCATCGCTGCTCGCTTATTGGGTCCGTTGGCCGGGCTGCTTGTCTCCCCATTGGTCTTCACCATCCTAGTTACATCATGGCCGACTTCTAGTAACTTCAAAATGGCTGCCTTATCGTTGCCCTTCTACACAAGGCACTCTAGCCGCGTAGTGCAACAGGGTTGTTTCAGATCGCGCTACGTACTGTAACCAAAACCAAATATAGATCCCTTCACCTAGCCAATTGAAAAAGTAGTTCAATCAGCCCTGGGACGACCTGTACCTCTTCAAAAATACGTTCGCTTCATTTTGAGCATAGCTAAGCGTACCAAAGCTTTATATTTTCCTTACTCATTAATATATATATATATATATATATATATATATATATATATTTCGATTCCCTTGGAATAGAACCGAAGGGCTTATGACAAAGCCACCGAACGCGTCCTCGGGTTGCGGATAGAGGGTCCCCGTACCAAGGGTTTCTGCTGAATATGGTTACAATAGTTAATAAGCAGTCGCGGGCAATTTTCCAGGGATGGTCCCGAAGAAATAACCCCGAAGCGAAGGTGCGAGAACCGTGCCGAAAGCTGCATGGCACCTAGGTGAGGTGTCTTTAACGGTGAATCTGGGATACCGGCCGACGTCTCAGAGTATCAGCCTTATCCTTGCACGCGAGGCTCTACAAGGATTGACAAACCCTTTCCCTAGCTGCGCGTGGGAACAACAATGAAACCAACAAACCACCAAAATGTTGTCGATGCGGTTCAAAACGACCGAACGCGCAGAGCACCCGACAATGGATCGGCAAACAATGCCGATCACCCTAGAGTTCGGGGTGCTGAAAATAATTTAGATGGGAACACGACGACGAACCGCCGAAACGCCCACATTCAGTGGACGGATCAACTTAAGAATGACGTGCTAGACTGCTACGATGCCAGTATTATCCCTGTTCGCAGAGGTTTTATGGCGCGTATGCATACTCTGTGGTGCCAGAGGGCCAGTCCACAATGAGAGTCGCAAACGTCAACGTTCGAACGTATATGCGGATTTGACGTCATACGCACGTTGTTGCCAACGATCCGAGCAGTTTTGCCGTTTCGCATTTTTCATTCTCTCGGAGCGCTTCCTCAACCGCTGCTTGAACAAGCTGCAGACGAAGATGAAACGACATTAAGACCAACCGCAGAAAGCAGGAACATCAACATGCAAGTTCCTCTAAAGCCCCAACATCTGGCTGAAATGGATGCCTCCCTTCGTGGAAATATCTCGCAAGAATACGACCTCTGGACCATCAATTGCTCAGTTTATGGTGCTGCGAGAGCTTTGGCTGATTCAAATCGAAGGCTGAAACCGACGATGGATCAGAAGACCAGACGACGCTTGCATCAACTGAGCAAGAAAATTGGATGGGCAAGACAGAATGCGTCCCGTGTTCAATGTGTGATTGACTACATAACATCTGGTAGACCGTTCACGAGAAGGGTTCGAAAGTTCGCCCAAGAACTAAGGACCTTGAATTACACACTGAACCAGTCAAAGCTGCTGGCAATCAAGCAACATATTGTTGACAAAATAAGGCTGTTATCTGACGCAAGGAGGAGGATACAGAAGAGGGAGAAATGGAACAGGGAGAATCAACAGTTTCTTGCTGACCCATCACGCCTCTTCAGTGATCCCCCTGTTTTTGTAAAAAATCCAGCCAAGCCCAAGGAGGTAGAGACTTTTTGGAGAGAGGTGTACAAGATCCCGAAAACACTAGAGTTGAAAGAAGATACTGACAATATCATCCGCTTCAAGGAGTTTTGCGACAGCCTCATAAAATCTGAGGAGGAGTGCCCATCAGTCACTGCCGAAGTGGTGATAAAAGCACTTAGAGGCACGAAGAACTTTTCCGGTGCTGGACCAGTTTGTATTAGGAACTTTTGGTGGAAGAAGTTTACTTCTATACACCAACATTTGGCCCGCATATTCACCTCATATTTAAAGTCGGAGACGCCCATTCCGCAGTGGCTGGTTTTAGGACGCACTATACTCCTACCGGAAAAAGGCAACTTGTCCAGACCAGAGAATTACAGGTCAATAACTTGTTTAAACACACTTTATAAGATCTTTACAGCTGTCCTGAACAACAGGATCGTTCGTCGAATTGAGTCTGTATGGCGAGAGATGTACGGACAACGAGACTCGAAAAAAGGTGTAGCAGGCTGTCGAGAGAACCTGCTAATTGACAGGTGTGTCTGTAAAGACGCTGCCGCCCATCAGCGCGTCCTGTCAATGGCCTGGATTGACTACCGGAAAGCTTTCGATTCAACCTCTCATAGACTTATCATCAGTCTGTTGGAAAGGGATAGTAAGAGCCCTTTGCTTTTTTGCATCACACTTCTGCCTCTATCTCTCGAACTACGAAATTCTCCTGGATACCTCTGTGGCGATACTAATCAGCGTGAGCATAAGGTCACTCATGTATTTTATATGGAAAACCTGAAGATCTATGCCGCTGGTAAAAGCAAACTTCAAACTGCTATAAATATCGTCAAGAAGAACAGGAGAGATTGGGATGGACTTTGGTTTGGACAAGTGTGCCAAAATTCATTTGAAGAAAGAAAAGATTACTGGCGTTCCCAAAGACCCTGAGCTTGTGGATATAAGTGTTATTAGACATCTTAACACTGGAGAGACCTATGCATACCTGGGCGTGCCTCAAAGCCGCATTCAGGACGTGACATCAGTGAAGGAGTCTCTCCAAAGCAGATACAAACATCTTCTTAGACAGATTTGGTCTTTCAGTCTGTCGGCGTTGAACAAGGTATCTGCGACTAACATGCTCGCCGTCCCGGTTCTACTCTACTCGTTTGGGGTGGTTCAATAGACGAAGAACGAGCTTAAGGCTTGACGTCACCACGCGTAAGATCATGCATATGCATAAAAGCTTGCATATCAATTCGTCAGTTCCGCGATTATAGATTTCACGCCGTCAAGGCGGACGCGGACTTCTGAATCTCCAATGTCTTCGTAACGGAATTGTTTTAAGTACAGCTTACATCGTTGCGAATGGCAGAGATCCTCTCCTAAAGATGGTCAGCAACCACGAGATGATTGGCGAAGGAGCGTTCCTTTACAAAGCCGCGGAGCAAGCTGCCGAGGCCCTTGGCCTGAACTTCAACATCAGAAGTGAGGAAAGTGCATTACTCCATCTAGATGTTTCACGTCTAAAATCGGAAGTAAAGAAAGCAGTGGTTAGAAAATTTCACCAAGAGCTACTCGACAAGCATATGCACGGAAACTTTCACAGAAATGTAGAAAAACAGTCTTTGTCGAAGGAGCAAACTTTTGCTTTCCTCAAATCATCAGGGCTCAATTCAGGTACAGAGGGCTTCCTTTTTGCATGCCAGGAAGGTGTAATCTCCACCTTAGCATACCGCGCCCGCGTTTTATGTCAAGAAGTTCCAAGTGATAGGTGCAGAGCGTGTCATGCACAGGCTGAGTACCTAGAACACATACTATCGGGGTGTTCGACCCCACGCAGGAACAAGGTATATCTATAGACATAACGCGGCCCTAAGAGTACTTCATTACCACCTTTGTCGCTCTTACGGTGTTGGTCGCGACCCTGCCCTGCCGAACGCTCCAAGGTCCAATTGTCCGAAACGAGAAGTGCCAGATTTTCTGGAACTACGATTTTCGGGCAGCAGTCTCCGTTGCGCACTCGAGGCCTGACATTGTTCTCCAAGACTTCGAGAAACGAACGATATTCGTGATCGCATTCTCGGCTCCGTCCGAATACAACGTCACTGCAAAGGAGAAAGAAAAAGAGGAGAGGTATCAAGACCTTAAAAGAGAGCTGCAACGACTGTATCCAAAATATTGGGTACGAGTAATTGTCCTTGTGATAGGTGCTCTCGGAGGTGCTGAATTATCACTGGTTTCTAAACCTGAAGCAATTCCCGCGTGCCAAAAATATACCAAGGCACTTGCGAGATGGATGCAGAAAGCTGTCATCCTTGGGTCGCTTCGTGTCCTCAAGACACACGAGGGTTTCGCCGGCCTGTCGTTGTGATTTCGTCGTGCCCTGTGACCACCCATCTCACGGATGTGAGACGTGGCCATAGGTGTATTTTACCTATCGACATTTTCTTTTTAGATGGCGGTTGCTCTTAGTGGTACCCTGCGGTGGTTGTTGAACTTTTATATATATATATATATATATATATATATAATATATAATTTTAAAAATTTAATTAATCATATAGATTATTAAATCATTAAATAATATAATTATATTAATATTATTAATTACAATAATGATAATTATTATTATTATGAAATAATGCCGCAGGCTTAAGATGGTTAAAGCCCAATATGTCGAAGGCATTTTTGTTGAAGTTAAATTTTTCTATTTTTTTATTCTTGACTAGTCTGTACGGGGCTGTCCCGGTTTATATTATCAGTCACGAAAGCATTTTTATAATGCAATTAAGTGATCAGATAAGAGCAGTGTGCCTCATTAGACATATTGGACAAAGCCTGGTTTTTACCCCATCATTCACGGATTTGGTTGCAGCCAAGTGCATTATAGGGGGGACCTACAGCCTGAGGTGGGATCCAAACCACCGGAACCTCGGTAAAGGTACAAAGAAAAATCTCCAGAGGTACCGGCTCAGGGATCGAACCCCGGACCTCTGACAGGAAGTCCGTAGGCCTAACCAATTGAGCCACCGAGGCTCTTTGGTAGCAGAGCGTGGTTACGATCCACATTATATTGATGTCTCAAAAGTAAGATGGTTACTGCGCAATATGTCGAAGGTATTCTTCGTTAGAGTTGGATTATTTTTCTAACCCGAATTCTATTCCAATCTCCTGAGAGTAGTTTTCGACGATCCCTAGAGCTAGGTGTAGTTGATTTTTATTTTTATCATAGATCTTGAGATCATCCATGTAAAATACATAAGTTACCTTATGCTTTCGATTTTCAAGTTTGCTGCAGAAATACCCTTCGAAATAGCGAAGTGCGAGAGATAGTGGCAATAATTTGAGGCAAAAGAAGAGCGGGCTGATCGTGTCGCCCTGAAAGACATATCTCTCAAAGGTGGCGGTATTAGTTGTCACACGATGTTTTCCAGATGAGATAGTAAATCTGGTTTTACTAAGCGGCATTAATCTCTCTATGCACCTTACGATGTGCGGATGAACCTTTAAGCTTTCCAACAGACAGAAGATAAGTCTATGGGAGGTTGAATCGAAAGCTTTCCGCTAATTAATCCAGGACATCGATTGGAAGCGCTGGAAGGATGCTGCGTCTTTGCAGACACAAATATCGATGAGCAGGTTCTTCCGAAATCCTGCTACGCTTTTTTTTTTAGCCGCGTTGTTCGAACATTTAGGATAGCTGTAAAGATCTTATACAGTGTGTTCAGATAAGTGATTGGCCTGTAATTCCTCGGGTCAGCTAAGTTGCCCATCTTTGGAAGGGATACTGTGCGCCTTCCCAGCGACCACTACGGAATAAGTTTTTCCGACTTTATATATGAGGTGAAAATGCGCGCTAGATGCTTGTGGGTTAAAGGAAACTTGTTCCAACCGGAGCTCTTTATGCCATCTCGTCCCGGAGTGTAATAGTTCACCATGCCTCTTAATACTTTTTTCACCTCCTCGGTAGTAATAGGTGGGCATTCTTCCTCAAGTGTTATGCGGGTTTCGCACAGCTCCTTGAAGCTATTTATGTGTGATTGACTACACAACATCTGGTAAACCGTTCACGAAGAGGGTTCGGAAGTTCGCCCAAGAACTGAGGATCTGCAATCACACACTGAACAAGTCGAAGCTTCTGGCAATCAAGCAGCATATCGTCACAAAATATGGATGTTATCTGATGCAAGGAGGAGAATACCGAAGAGGAAGAGATGGGTCGCGAAGAATCAACAGTTTCTTGCTGACCCATCGCGTCTATTCAGCTATCTTTTCTTGTTTCTGTAAAAAAATTTATCAAAGCCCAACGAGGTAGAGATTTTCTGGAGAGAGGTATACAAGACCCCGAAAACACTGGAGTTGATGGAAATTACTGACAATATCATCTACTTCAAGACGTTTTGCGATTAATTGTTCCCAATTTAGTTTATTCATATCAGGAGTTTATAACTGTCCATTATCTTCAGTTAATAACTTCGAAAATATTTCGTTGTAGTAAGAAATTGTTAATTAGGCCACTGTCATTTGAATATTATTATTAAGGGTTAATTATTATAGGTCAGATCTGCTGTCAAAATAAATCGTTCGTTTACATATGAAGGACGTTGGAAGGTAAGGAAATGCACTCGTACCGCGAGCGAATCGATAGTTGTAGTAGTGCATAGGTACAAGCGTCAATCGGTGTCCGTATGAGTACTCTCCTTGCAATGATTCATATTGTCCTCTTCTCTCTTTCTTTTATGTGGTGCTCACGTATTTCTACCTCAACTTATTGGCACGGGGGAAGGAATTTTCATGCTCGTTTATATTTTGATAATGCTTACGTTGCGTAAATCTTTCTGGATAGTTGAATTGGATTTTGAATAGGTTGAATACAACATTTAATTACGTACCAAGACGGTTCGTTACAGATCTAAGGGAATCGTGGCTTGCCTGTCCATTAATTATTTATGACAGCTTTCTTTCCAGGCGTGAAGCTTTTAATCATTTCGCGCGGGATGTTCCCTTAAATCTTTCCTATTAAAGATTCAGTTTACTTTATTATTATTTTGTATTTCGGCTGGTTTGTATGCATTCTGATGAACACCTTGTTTTACTTTGTATATCGTCTAGTTTTTATGCATTCTGATGAACATCTTGTTTTATTTTGTATGGTCTGGCAAAAATATGAAACAATGCATGCACTTCTTTCTTAAGTGCTTTCAAGATTTTTGGGACTTTAAGTTAAACCAAATCATTCGCCTCGAATTCTACTTTAGAGGTTTTCTTTTGCTGTAATAGGTCGTAAGAATATACTTCTATCAGTTCGCTGGGGTTTAGAGGTATTATGGGTTCTAAAATCTTTCCGTAATCCTTTCCCCGCGTTTCCTATCTCTTCATGTAAAAGGTCAATTTTCATATCCTAATTTGTCTCAGAATCAACGCCCGCCATTTTAGCGGTTTAGTTTTATGGGAAAATATACAGTTTCCTGAATTATAATTTTCCACAGCTGTTTCCGAATTGAAGCTATCGTAAAGTTGATTTGTATCTGCATTATTTTTTTTAGAATGTTGAAAGTGTGTAAATCAAACGCTGCTTTTTAACGGGAAAAAATACCGTTCAAGTTCAGCAATGGCTTGAAAAATGTTACCGAGAAAAGTGCTCATCGAAAACAACCATTTGCTAATGGAATACAGATTTCAAACTCGGTTGAACAAACACCCAAGACACGAAGCGCCCAGGTCGTCCAATTGAGGTGGCAACTCAAACGCGATACCTACTCGGAAAAAAATTTTCGAACGCAATTTTCATGCACAATTTTGAACACGGTGCCTTTTGATGTCTCTAGGATGTCAGCTATCTCTTGCAACTCCACTTCACGATCGGAAAAAATAATTTTTCGAGGTTTTTGGACGTTTTCGGGCGTTGCCACCTCAATTGAACGACCTGGGCGCTCCGCATCTTCGGTGGTTGTTTGACCGTGTTTAAAATCTGCCCACCATCGGCAAATGATTGTTTTTGATGGGCACTTTTCGAGCCATTAATTAGCTTGAACAAAAAGAAATGTCGCGTCACTTGACCTTCAATATCCCGAAAATGACTGAACCGAAACTCATGAAATTTTCACACGCATCTTTTGAAGGTTGGTACTACCAGAAAACAAAGTGGCATGGCTTTGGCGGCGCCATATGTGTGTCAGTCCCAGGACCTAATGACCCATGTTTTAAATTATGTTTGTCAGAGTTTTATTACATGTGCGCTTCAACGTAAAGGTTGTACTATTAACTAGATAATATGTCGATGTGGGCAAAGCTAAAAATATGTGTCTAGATTTCCTTAGGACGAAAATGATAATTTTGGGTTCCTTTCCAACAAGCAAGGTTGCTTTTTATTTCATCTCTCTTGCAATAAAAAATTGCTCATAATGGAAACCTCATTTTTTTCTGTGAACAATAGAAGAGTATTCATTTTATTCTGCCTAGTCACGTACGTAAAAGTCTTCATTTACGAAAGATTCAAATTCGAACGACAATCTGCCTAAAGTCAGAATTTCAGCGGGTATCAAAATTGAAATGTATTTCATAACATTTATTTTATATGGTTGAAATAAAAATAAAATGTATTTCCATGATTATTTTTTAGATTCTTCCTACTTGTTAGGAAACATAAATTGACCCCATATTATTTCGTATATATCCTCTTATATAATTCTTTAGTTTTTCATAAGAATGTGCCAGAGATACAATATTTTATATAAAAAATAATATACATATGATTATATGATATAAACACATGTGAATTTCAATATAATTCCAGGCATTCCAGCATAAATATATAACAGTGAATATGTTTATATTATATCTAACGCAAAGTAATATTCTTACAGATAAGTTTGAAAATGGTGATGTCCAGGAAGAACAAACAGAGATGAAGGAGACAGTTTACGAAGCGAATTCCGCGAAGAAGAAGGACAATCGCGAGTCTCAGAAAAGTGATGGAGGAGAAACAGCACAAAGTCAGGGTAGCAATCATTCGAAGAAATCTAAAAATAGCTATGATAAGATCGCTATTTCTCGATCTAGTATCGGAGAACTAAAACCTCTCGGCCGTGGTGAATTCGGTGATGTATTCTCTACTAAATATCAAATAGGTAGTGAAAAAGAAATAGTGGTAATGGCAAAGAGTCTAACCAATACTGAGGATGAAAATGCTTTGCACGAGTTTAAGCGTCAATTGGATCTATTACATAGACTGAATCATGAGAATGTAGTCAAATTAATCGGTCTTTGTCGAGAAGAAGAACCTGATTATATGATCATTGAACATACAGACTGGGGTGATTTAAAGCAATTTTTAATTGCATCTCGAAAGGATCCTACCGCTTCAAGTCCTAATCACGATTCTAAGCCTCGTGCACCGCAATTATCTATTACACAAATTATTTCTTTGGCGAATCAAGCAGCTAAAGGTCTCAAGCATCTTGCGGATCATCGTTTTGTGCATAAAGATATTGCTGCAAGAAATTGCTTGATCGCCAGTAATCTCACGCTTAAAATTGCAATGTCCTGCATGACGAAAGAACCTTACCATCAAGAGTATACCAAATTTCGGAATCATGTAATTCCACTTCGGTGGTTACCTTACGAAGCAGTTTACGAGGATGAATATTCAACAAAAAGTGACGTGTACTCCTACTCGTGTTTACTTTGGGAAATTTTCCATCAGGGGGAGTTACCATTTAATAGACTTAATGATGACTCAGTATTAACACAGCTTAAAGCCCGAAGCTTAACAAGGAACCCACACAAAGCAGCACCACCTGCTCTACAGGAACTTCAAGTTTTATGTTGGTCCTATGATCCACGAGAAAGATTGACCTTTGATGAAGTATTGTCAAAAATAGGTGAATGTGTAGTCGATAGTTTTCGTTAGACAGTTTTCTTTTATAAATATTTATGAAATAACTACTGTCAAAACTTCGCCTTCTCACACTAACTGCTGTATTGGGCTCCAAGCTGTGACAAGCCCCTACTGAAAATATCTACATAGATTCCTATTTAGGTCCTACACAGGAATCCGTATAGGATCCTATACGCCCCTGGGCAGACCGGCCGAACACAAGCACTACGCTACAGCGTAATGCTAAAGTAATGCTAAAGTAATATGGCATTATAATTAATGAAAGAAACAAAATAAATATATAAACTGTTACGATTATAATAATACGTTAAAATTTACGCTAAATGGTAATACCCTAATTACAACAAGTTTCTTTTGCAGCGTTGAAAAATGAAAAATAATGTGGCTGTCATTGCAGTCTACTGACGGCGACTTCAAACGGGTTGCCAACATGCAGGGGCCGCACTTCAATGACAATCACTTTGTTTTTTGTTTTGTTTTTTAACGCTGAAAAGGCAACTTTTTGTAATTACAGCATGTCCGTTTCACGTAAATTTTAGCGTATTATTATAATTGCAACAGTTTACATATTTATTTTGCTTCTTTTAATAATTATAATGCCATATTACTTTAGCATTTCTTCAGCATTACGCTGTAGCGTAATGCTTGCGTTCGCCCGGTCTACCAGGAGCGCCACACATATAACTACTACGGGTAGGCCGTATGGGACCTACATGCTTTCTCTGCGGGGGCAACCTATAGGAAGTGACACAGAAACCAATATAGGGACCAATATGTTCTCATTCTAGGATTGGGCTATAGAAAGAGACATATAAACCTATATAAGTATCTATAGGATCTTCATATTATTTACTGCATTAACAAACAAATAAAACTGATAACGAATAATAATATTAAGAAAGAACTACAGTTACAGTGAGTACGCACTTGGGCAATCTCACAGTCAACAAAACTACTGCGTAGCTGTAGCTTTTATGCAACTATACTGCGCAGCATAACATTTTCGACTATCACATGATTTAGGATCCTACATAGGAATCTATATAGGGCCCTATGTGCACTAACGGCGGACTGTATACGAAGACTTATCGGGTGACGTTCAAAAATTACAAGCACTGCGGTTAAACGGTGCGGTTAAACGGTGCGGTAACGTATTTTAAAGTGAATTAGTGGTCTGATACTATCCGTCGGTAGTGTAGGTATTTTCAGTAGAAACATTTCGCGCGCACTATCATAACGGGTAAGAAGAAGCCTCGGTGGCTCAGATGATTGCGCGTCGGACTTCCATGCAGGAGGTCTGGGGTTCGATCCCTGAGCCGGGTACCAATGGAAATTTTTCTATGTACTTCTGCCGGGGCTTCGGTGGTTCGGAACCCACCTTAAACTGTAGGTCCCTTCCGAAAAAGCTGGTATCGTACCAAGGTGGGGCTCCATGTGGAGGGGAGTAGCATTGGAGGTCGAAGCCGATTCTGTGAAGACTCGAAAATGAGTCAGCGATCTCCTTGGGTAGAGGCAGGCCCTCTCAAGGGACCTCCGCTCGGTGGTCGCTGGATGTCTTCGAGTAATGAACACACACACATACATTCACATAACACACCATCACAGTACTTTGAATCTGTGCATCTACCTGATGACCTCAGAGGGATCGCTCCGTACACCCTAGCCTGCTAGGGAGGCTGCCGAATGGCAGAGTGGATAAGGATCACTTTGCCTGATCAGCAAAGGAGGACGTCGTTTACTGTGCGATAGGTATGCCTGACACCTGAGAGGTATAATCTCAGAACGTTGATAACAACGAAAACCCACCGAGATCCAAAAACACTCGGCGAAGGATGGCCGGATTCGGAGTACTGCCTTGAGAATAAACACGGGTGTGGCACAATAGGCTTTATAGCTTGAGCGCCAGGGGTTGGGACCTCACAGGTTCCCCGCCTACATTACAACTAACTAACTGACTATCATAACGGGTAGTTCTGTATCTCCATATATGTATGTGTATTTCTAGAAGGGCTTCCAGCGATGTGAACCACGACCCGGAATCGGAAATCAGTATTTGTACGCTATGAATAGTATCGCATATTTTGTTCCACAGCTTGGATATTTTTCTGTACTGCAATCAGGTATCAATTATAAAGCTGGACATAAAAGACTTCAAAAGGGAATTTGCATGTACAGCAATTTCTTCTGCGATATCGAAAGCAGCAGTGTTACCAAGAGTGAGGTCGAGAATATACGTAATGAAATGACATGATCAGTCTCCAAGTTGTGTTGGTAACAATAGAGTTCTTCAAGGGAGATTTGAGACACGGAGTACTCCAATTCTGATTGGTGCCGCTGTACCGGAACTAGTCGACCTTTTGTGAATTTCGATTGGCTTGAGTTGGCGCGATATTCAAATCAAAACTTTTTTTTCAAGAGGATTTAATACAGAATAGAAACAACACTTATCTCAAGAACATTCTAATTATTGGAGATGTTGGTTATTAAGGTTAGGGAAGAATAATATTTAGTTTGAAACACATATAATACTTTGAAAATTACATAAACAAGAGCAGTAATAAAAAAACACTGTTCAAACTTTTCCCGTCCCATGGAAACATCAAAGTTCCGCTACAACGGCGAACATTGGAGGGGAAAACGTGTCTCAACTCTCCCTTGAGGATCTTACGGTAACGCTGCTGCCATTGATATTATTACAAAACTTGTTGCGATGTGAAGAGGCTCTGTATCTGTCAACTGTTATATGCGAAAACCAGGTCGATTGTTTTATTATGTAACATATATTGTACATCAGAAAATTTTTCAGAATTCACATTATTCCACAAAATTTGAAATATTTTAAAGTTCAAAATATATCTTTTTGCCATCCTACAAATTTCAATGCATTTAAATATATCGGTTCCTTTACCATTTCTGTTTATAATAACTGAATCATGTAAAATTTGGGCAATCTTTTGGCGAGAATCAAATATTATATTTCCATGTAATTAAATATGTTGCAATTATCCTAAGTGTTATTCAACTTAAAAGTCTGAATTATAATTGCGCGTATTTCTGTCCAGCTTTGAACGACGTATGCGAATGTATTTAAATATAAAATAAGTATCTGACGACTTACGCTCACAGATTGAAAACCAATGGTCACCAGTACTGCCATTACAAATATATATCATTATGTTCAAAAGTGTAAGGATTACAACCTATGCTTAGAAAACAATTAAAGAAAATTTAGAAAAATTCAGTTCAAAAGTTAAATATGAGAATATGAAGTATTAAAATATGTTGAATATTTTTGTCTGATATTTTGCATACCTCATCTAAATATTGGTCTGTTTGCTGTGTAGTTTCGGTCTTTTGAAAAAATGTATATATTTGAAGTTGTAAACAAAAGAAAATAAGAATAGAAAAAAATGCAGTGACGCTCAGTACTAGCTGAGCGTGTATTTCCGAGGCCTGGGCAAACGACCCTCGTCAAATTTACGAGGCAGGCTCCCTGGAGCGCGAGCGGAGACTATGGAAGGAAACGCATTTTTTTCGTTCAAAACGTATACTGCCTTCAATTTCGCCCTAATCTGCTATTATTTCCTTCAAATGGGAGAGCGCTAAATTATCAAAAGCACCTTCGTCAGAGATTGTTGCATGTTAATTTGTTTATACATTATATTTTTACCCGAAGTATGAGAAAATCGAGATTTTTCACAAAATCATTATTTACTCTTCAATAGCGGTTTGCATATAATGAAAATCATCTTAAATCGACGTAAGAGTACTTCCTGAATGCAAATAATTCGATTATTGTTTGTTCCAATTGTTATGAACAAAATTTGTTTTTGGATGGAAATGCTTTAGATTATAGTGAGAGTGACTGTTAGTCACAATTTTTATGAAACATAAATAATTGTAAATGTTGTAAGCAATTTTTTGCAAAAATTTGGAATTTGTGGTTTTTCCTATTTCGGCTCTTCCTTTATTATCTGAAATTATGTAGATATTCGGAAAAGTGATATATGTTTGATGATGTGTGTTCAAATACAACAGTTGTTGATCTTGTAAATAAATGAAATAAGTAAATATTAAACTTTGTCCTGGAAAATAATTTTGTTGTACTCAAACTGCTGCGGATGTTTGTGAGAGATATTTACAGTAACGGTTTCTATGTAAAATTTACAATAAACAGTTGTAATTATTTAACTTCAAATATTATGATTTGTAGGTATTTAAAAATATTGTAATTTTTATTGAAGAAGGTGATTGTCAGTAACAGTTTCTATAAAACATCATACACAATTTTTTTTTGGAAATTGTGGAATTTGTGCTTTTTCAATTTCGAATTTTCCTTTATCATTTGAATTGCTGCAGATATTATTGGAATGAACATAGGTTCATTTATATTTGTAAAATACAAATCCTAAACAAAAGAAATGAGTAAATACGAAACTGTGGCTTTTCGGCCCGCAAAAGACTTTTTGTTGCTATGAAATTGCTTCAAATTTTTGTGATACAGATTTGCTGTCACTAATTCTATGTAAAAATTAACAATACATGATTCTTATTATCTATTCTTACAATTTAAATGTCACGAATTTTTCATGTATTCAAAATAGCCGTTTATTGATCCATTTTACCAGATCAATAAATCGTTTACCTAAGACCAAAAGACACATGCATCCTGCAATTTATATCCACCAGCCATTAAAAAAAATCTCCCGATTGGCGACAGCTGAGTAGTGCAAAAAAAATTTATTTCTTCATTTCCATTGCATATAAAATGATGTAACAAAGTTACAAGAACCCCACAACCGTACGACCCAGTGCGTCTAGGACCAGGAGTGGGGAAAGTATCACTTCCTGGTTCTAATACCCAAATCCTGACCCTGGAGAGTCAGTCTCGTACTCTCGGTACCTGTGTCCGGTTCAGAGTTTAGTGCATCCCCAATCACAGTCAACACGACACCCAGATACCGTCAAGACGCTGGCAACGCCCGACGCTACTCCCAACACCACCATCGTCGCTGCCTCCAGCCTCACCACCTGCTCTCGGGTTAAGCCTTCGAGACTTAACATCGCTTGTGGGCCAGCAGGACCCACCAACCTTTGTAAGTCGGTGTAATAAACCCTATGTTAAATATGTGAATCGCCTCCTAATTGACTTCACCTAGCTTCTCGACGCTCCAAATCCTTCCCATCTCTTTAATTTGCGAAATCCCTCACAAATTTGGCGCCCTTCTTCGAAAAAACCCACAATTCCCTCCAAAAACCTTCCTAGTCGAGAAAGAAGTCAAAAAATGATGAAGGAAAAATTAATTATACATGCGTGCCATTAAAAAAATTTTTCTTTTCCTTTCTAAATTTTCTGAAATTTTGGTGTTGGAATTTTGAAAGATTGTTGTAGGAAAGTGTTTAATGAAAAATGATTTTCTAGAAAAAGTGCGGGTAGAAATGTATTTAGCTCGAAAAAGTGCGGGTAGACTGTTATAAATGTCCGTTAAATAGTTGGTATACTTCGCGTGCTCGCAAGCTCTGCCACCTTCAACAAAATAAAAAATTATCCTCATGAAAAAACGTCTTATCTGTACTCCTTGTAGCAGGATTGGATAAGTGAAGGATTTAAAAAATTGAAAAATAAAACAATAAATAAATAGAAAGGAAAATATTAACGAATAGGGAAAAAAATAGAGAAAAATCCAATGAAAAATATAGAACATAGAAGCCAAGCGGCATCAGTAAAAGAAATTTGGCGCGCGAAATCACCGTTCGAGTGACGTAAGCCAAACAACCCCAGGCATTCCCGCCCTCAGTGGATACTTCCGCTACGTGGTTAGGCCACGCGCAACCCCGCAGTAGAAAAAACCGAGACGCTCACCTGAGTGAACGTGCCGGTTTTTAATCAGCCATAGAAACCCCTGGGCTAGGCCGAATAGAGTAGAAAGGAAAAACGAATGCAATTAAGATCGGTGAAAATAAAAATTATTCCAAAAATGGCAAACCTGGTAGAAGAGGTCAGAGATAATAGGGAAAACGATAGAATACCAGAAATTATAATTGAAGAAAATAATGCACAAGCAAGTGCGAATAGTTTAGAGCATGAAAATATTGAGAGTCAATCGGTTGAAAACAACGACAGAACGGAAAATTTAGCAAGAAACCTAAATTTTGAATCAGTAACGGTTAGAGGAGAATTAGCTTGGGGGACGGTACAACCAAATAAAAACACAGGTGCAATCCCAAGAACGCAAAGACAAACACAGACGCATACAGAAAGTACGCCAAACCCACATCGACATAACAGCGGTAACCAGCAAATACAAGCATTTGGTTTACTGTCTCCCAATAATGAGAATACGTTAGTTAATTGGAGAATAGAAAATGAGAACAGTAGCACGTTTGAAAGTCAGGAGTTAGAAAGAAATAGAATAGATAGCGAAATAGAAACAAAGAGAAAAGAACTAGAAAAGTTAGAAAGAGATAGAAGGCGGTTAGAGTTGAATGGTCTAGAAAGAGATGAAATACTTAGAAAAGAAAGAAATGAAATAATCAGCAAAGAAAGAGAGAGGATAGATAGAGAAAGAGCAGAGAAAGAAAGAGCAAGCCGCGAGCGATAACGAATAGAGATAGAAAGGCAGGAAAAAGAAAAGGAAAGAGTAAATAATCAAACTTTTGAAATTGATTCATTTGTAGAAAATAACATTGAATTTTGGAATGGTGCAGAAGAATTAATCAATTTTGAAGAAAATAAAAGCAATAAAATTTAAATAAAAGAACTTTCGGAAGAGATTAAAAACTTAAATGATAAAATGGATAGAATTCTAAATTCAACGCAGAATTTACCGACTCAGAATAAAATACGTAATAATACTGTTCGTTTTGAAGAAACAGAATTAAATTTTAACGAGCAAAGACACGCATTAGCAGATACAAGAAAAAGGATAATGAATCATGGAAGTAGCGGTCAAGGGGACAGATACTCGTTACCAAGACCGGTGCAAAGGCAATCAATTGTAAGAAGATCAAACTTGCCTCAATTTGAAACAGACAGGCAAAATAGAATGGATAGAATTAGAGACAGCGATAGGGAAAGGGAGAATATGAATGAAAATAATGCAAATGAAATTCAAGCAACCCTTTTTCCATTTGGAATGATTCAAACGCCATTCCAAATAATGTCTAACTGGCCCATAAAATTTGAAAATAATACGGAAAACAGTCCAACTTATTTTTTGAATAGTTTGCTTAGATTTAAACGAGGGTATAAAATTAGTGAAACAGATATTTTAAAAAACTTAGATGCTATTTTTGAAGAAGAAGCTTTAAGTTGGTTTCAGGTAAATAGGGATAATTGGCAAAATTTAGACCATTTTATTGAAGATTTTAAAGATGCATACTTAAACGAAAGATATACAGAAATAATTAAGAATAAAATAAAATTTTGCAATCAGAAAAAAAAAACAAGATATTCATACTTTTATAACGGAAATTAAACAATTATTCGAAAAATTAATGCCACGACCAAGCCTAGAATGGCAATTAAGGAAAGCATATGAAAATTTGAGAATTGAGTATAAAGTTTATATTGCTAGAAATGCTTTTTCAAATTTTTCAGAATTAGAAATTTTAGGACGTGAGTGGGAAACAGAATTGGCAAAGTCTAAAATTAGAGGTCAACAACTAAGTATTTTAGACAAAGACGATATTAAAAATGATAAGAACACAAAAAATACAGAAAATGAAGAAAATCAAAATAAATACAAAAACGATAATCAAAATAAAGATCAAAAACAAAATTATGAACAAAATCATCAAAAACAGTTTAGACCGAGTTATCCGAACCAACAAAACAAACCACAATTCCAACCGAGATTTCCAAATGGAAATCCCAGATTTTTTAATCCAAGATTTAAAAATAATAATAATTATCAAAATAATCCAGGATTCCAAAAAAATTCGCGATATAATAATAACTATAATAGCTTCAGAAATCAGAACCCAGCTGGACAGTTACTAAATGCGATTAATCGGCTGTTAGGAAACACACAGACACAACAAACAAATAAGTCTCCGCAATTACCAGCGCTTTTATATAACGCGGAAGAGAATAATAATAAATCAGAAGACAAAAAAGATAATAAAGGACAAAATAAAAATCCAAATTTTGAAAATAATAGGGATAATAAAAAAGGTGCAATGAATCCAAGTCGACAGGATTTCATAGATCCAAATTCAGTTAATCAAAATTCAAACTGTAGATCACGAGAACCCGTCACATGCTTCAATTGCGGGAAAGTAGGCCACTTCCGACGTGATTGTTGGTATAACATAGATAAGGGAAACGCAAGCGGTGGTTATTAAAGACGGATGATAATCAACGAAATCACAGACCGTCAGAATTACTTGACACAGACACAAACGACTCGGACGGAACAAGATTTCACATTATGATAGATTTCAAAGATCATGAATTTGAAGTGTTAGTTGACACTGGTGCAACTCACTCATACATAGGTGAAAAATTTATAAAAACAATAAAAGACTTAGATGATGAAATTAAAAAACCGAAAAATGATACACTAATGGTCGCAAATGGCCAAACATTAAAAATTATAGGACAAAGTTTTAATCCCAATCAAAGTAGGTCATACGAAAAAATACTTATTATTTAGACTGGTACCAACATTAAGATCGATAGGAATAATAGGAACCGATATGATAGAAAGATTGGGTTTGAAAATGGATTACGAGGATAAGATTTGGTGGTTACCAGAATTACCAAATATTAAATATGCGATACAATCAAACGTTAGTAAAATGCAGGAACCGGTAATAAACGATACAGAGGAAAATAGAGATAGAGATAATAAGGAAATTAAATTAAAGTTCGGAACTAAGATTAGCCTGAGAAACCACGTGCGGGAGAAAGAGACAGATTTGCTACCGTGCGAACTCTCTTCTCCCGTGTCGCTATACACCCCACCCCAAGCCCTCCTTACAGGTGATGCACGAGACTCGATCCCGCCAGCACCCCAGCCGGCAGAGAGTGTACGGGGGCATGCAGCCCCACGCCCTAAACCCTACAATGCGAGCGACACAACACTGGCACGAGCCAGCGTGGGCGTCGATAGATTAGATAAGCAGGCTAGTCAAAATAAAGAGAGAGTAGGCAAGAAAACAAACAAGGATAGGCAGAAAATAAAGACAGAGAGTAAAATAAATACGGCTCTAGATACGAGAAATAAAGATAGAAAATTAGAAAAGGAATTTAAAGGCCCATTAGAATTTAATAAAGAGAAAAAGGATTCGGAATTGAAAACAGTTATCAATAAAACAAAAATATTATTATGTATCACCAAAAATTAGAGAATTTATGCATGAAGAAGTAGATAGACTTCTAGAAGAGAAAGTTATAGAACCTTCTAATAGTGACTGGTCGAACCCTATTGTAATGATAAAAAAGCCTAACGGAAAATATAGATTTTGTTTAGATTTTAGAAAAGTAAATAAAATAACCAAGAAGGACTTGTACCCAATTCCTATAATGTCAAAAATTTTAGACACATTGCGGTCGGCAAAATACATGTCCAAAATTGATCTTCGGTCAGCATATCACCAGATATCGCTGGACGAAGAATCAAAACCAATTACAGCTTTTATTGTTCCGGGCAAAGGAATGTATCAGTTTAAGAGAATGCCATTTGGATTAACAAATGCTCCTGCTACATTCCAGCGCCTGATGGTCAAAATAATAACACCAGAATTAAAACCGCATGTATTTTTTTTTTTCGATGACATAATTATAGTTTCCAAAGATTTTGAAGAACATTTAAAGTATTTGGAAATTGTATTAGATAGAATTAAAAATGCGGGTTTAACAATTGGATTGGACAAATGTGAATTTGGTTGTTCCGAAATGAAGTATTTAGGAATTAAAGTTAATGAAAAAGGCTTACAAGTAGATGAAGATAAAATTGAACCTGTTTTAAATTTCACAAGACCAAAGACAGTTAAATAAATTCAGAGATTGATAGGAATGGCTTCATGGTACAGAAAATTTATTCTGAAATTTGCAGAAATAATAGAACCTCTGCAAAAACTATTAAAAAAGGAAGTAAAGTTGGAATGGATTGAAAAACAGGAACGGGCATTTACGACCATTAAACATCTACTAACGACAGCACCAATTCTTGCCTGCCCTGATTTTGGAAGTCCATTTCAACTCGAAACCGATGCTAGCGATACAGGTTTAGGAGCCGTATTGACACAAAATATAAACGATGAAAATATTGTAATAGCATTTTCAAGTAGAGGTCTTAATGGCGCAGAAAGTAAATACTCTGCTTCGGAAAAAGAGTGTTTAGCAGTAGTCTGGGCAATAAGGAAATTTAGACCGTATCTAGAGGGTTATTCGTTTAAAGTCATCACAGATCACATTGCCTTGAAATGGCTTCATAACTTAAAAAATCCAACAGGTAGATTAGCACGATGGGCTTCAGAATTGTTAGAGTATGATTATGAAATAATATACAGAAAGGGAAGTTTAAACCATGTCCCAGATGCGTTATCAAGGTCCAATGAAAATGAAATAAAATTTTCAAGTATCTTAGTCAGTATAGTAGAAACCGAGGATAAAGATTTTAAAGAAATTGAAGATAATTGGTATAAAAATAAAATGATACAAGTTAAAAATAAACCAGAAGAAAATCCACACTGGAGAATACGTGATAGTCAATTATATTTTTATAGACCCGACCCTTTGAAATCAAGCTTAAATTTAGATAGCAACCCGTGGAAATTAATGATTCCAAAAGAATTACGAGAACAAGTTTTAATTGAGAATCATGACAATAAACAAGCAGGTGATTTAGGGATGGAAAAAACTTATGCAAAAATTTCCGAAAATTATTTTTGGCCCGGAATGTACTCTGAAACATTAAAATACGTAAAAGAATGTGACATTTGCCAAAGAATCAAACTGAAAGTAAATAATCAGATGGGTTTGATGGGAAAAAGAATAATTGAAGAACCGTAGACAGTGGCAGCATCTGATATGATGGGTCCGCTACCAATGACAAAGTCAAGAAATCAATATATTCTAGTTTTCGTTGATATGTTTACAAAATGGGTGGAAGTAATTCCAGTTAAAAATAAATTATCATCGACAATTGAAAAAGAATTCCATAAGCGTATAATTTCAAAATGGGGAAAACCTAGAATTTTGTTTACAGATAACGGCAAAGAATACATAAATAAATCGATAATTAATTTAACTAAAACTTTTGGAATTAGGCATTCAAAAACTCCTAAATGTCATGCGCAAGCTAACCCAACTGAGAGATGTAACAGATCAATTAAAACGGCAATAAAAGCATGCTTGGAAAAAGATCATAAATTATGGGATGAAAAATTAGATGATTTGCAATTTGCGTTAAATACGAGTGAATATTCCTCAACAGGGTTCACACCAGCTTTCTTGAATTTAATGAGAGAACTCCAACCAATTCAAGCATTGACTAAAGATTTAGATAGTAACAGCGAAATTGCATTTCAAGAGTCCGAAAAATGGGCGGATAGAATGCAAAAATTAAAAATAATCAGAGAAGAAGTAGTTAAAAATTTAGATACTGCGAACGAAACACAATCTAGATATTACAATCTCAGACGTAGACCGATAAGTTTCGAAATTGGTGGACAAATTCTAAAAAGCGATAAAACATTATCAAATAAAGGGGAAGGAATAGCGAAAAAAATGAACGAAAATTTTGAAGGACCATTTTTCATTAAAGCAAAGATTTCACCAACAATTTACGAAATAAAGACAAAGAATGGTAAGTCATTAGGTAAATGGAACGTTAAAGATATGAAAAAATGCAATATTAAGAAATAGACTTTGGTTCAAATTTTCTTTTAAATGGCATACATGTGAATGATTTGATTTTACACCACTGATAACGACAAAGAATGACACAATCACATACATCCAAAAAACCAGACAAAACAGAAAAACATTTATTTTCAGAAAATGGACAGAAGACTAACGGTCACATGCCGTGATTGTTTAGAAGAATTGTTTTGAAGAGAAAATTTAATCAATCACCGTTGTAGACAGTGGTGGGAGCTGGGCCAACCGGCACTCAATAATACTCCAGAAGAGAGGAGGGAACAGGAGAGAAGGGAAAAAGAGGAGATAGAAAGGAAAATGAAAGATGAAATCGAGAAGATTAGAAATGAGGAATTGAGAAAAATAGCAAGAGGAGATAGAGAAGAAGGAAGAGAAATGGACAATGCAAGGGCAAGACACGACCAGAAAAAAACACAACGACAGAATAAAGAGAATGGTAGACATCGAAAGACTAAAATACGGACTACTGACGCACGAAGACTGGACAGAAATGCAGAAATGGAGAAAAGAAGAAGAGGAGAAGGAGAAGAAGAAGGAAATGGAAAAAAAAAGTAAAAGCATCCGAAGAAAGAATGAAGAAACAGGAAGATGAATGGAGGAATAAGAAAAATAATTAATTTTTAAAAGTGATAAAGTTAAAAGTTATCAATAAAATATTACTACTTAATCACATACATCACGGAAAAATTTACTCAAAACCAACACAAAAGACAAAAATTAAAATAGATTTTTATTTTACACTTGCAATTTGAAATCGAAATATATTAATTACTATCACATAAATTTAATTGAATGGTACATAAATAAAGTAAATAAAATAAAGTAAATACGGCTATAAGAGGCCAAGATAGAATTTTGATTAAAATAAAGTAGAATTTAGAGATAAGTTACTTTTCAGAAAGAAGAACCAAAGAGAACAAAATAGCAGAAGAAGATACGAATTCCTGGATAGAAAAGATTGAAATTGAAGATTAATTTAAGAATTGATAGAATGGTTAAGAACGGGATATTAGACATTCTATTCAGTTTATTTATTTATTTATTTATTTATTTGAATAAAGAAAGCCCAACAGTTCAGTGAGAACCATTAACAGGGCTACAATATGTACATATAGTATTGTATATAATGTGAGCACACAAATACTTAAGAATTTAAATTGGAGCTTGTATGTTCGATGTAGTTATGTACAATACGCGTAAACTCGGAGATAGAGGAGCAGAACAAATCAATTTTTTCGCTGAGAAGTGATATCATGAATTTGTTAGAATTGCTAAACATATCAAATAGTGGAGAACGCCGTGGGATCGATGAAGACAAGTAGAATGGCTGTGTATTACGTGAGTTGTATTTTGGCACATTCAACGGCACGCGTTCAAGTATTGCTGGGCAATCAGTAAGACCGCGAATAATCTTAAATAGAGTCAAAATCCCTGTAAATTTGCGTCTGTCATCCAGTGACCAGACGCCAAATCTACATAGAAGCGTTTCATGGTCGGATCCACGGGGAGGGTAAATCTTGTCCTCTTTCCAAGCCATATATTTTAGGAACCGCCTTTGACATTTCTCGAGGGAATTAACATGTTTTTTCTTCAAATCAGGCGACCAGATTACAGACGCATATTCCAGTTTAGACCTTACAATTGCACAGAACATAGTCATGAAGGGCGATATTGTCTTGAAGTGTCTACAGGAACGCATAAGGAAGCCTAATGATTTATTGGCACTAGATACAATTTCATCAATGTACGCATCAAAGGTTAGACGGCTATCATAGAGAATACCAAGGTCTCTATAAGTTTCAACTCTGTCTAAATCTATACCCTCAATAGGAGTAACGATGATGTAATACAACGTTCTTATTTGAAAATGATAAAACCTTACATTTGGACGGATTCAAGCTAAAATTATTACTTTCACACCAATTGTTAAAGTGGTCTAAGTTAGCTTGTAATTCATGACAAGAGTTTAGGTTAGCTATAGGCATATATAATTGTACATCATCCACATACAACAGGTGACGACAAGTTAGACAGAGTGAGACATCGTTCATTTGCACCAAGAATAATAAAGGTCCAAGATTGGAGCCTTGCGGCACGCCTGACAAGGGCGAAAAGGGATCAGAGGAGAAACCTCCGTATTGTACAATATGCTGCCTCTCGGTCAAGTAGGAGCTAATAAGAAGCAAAATCTTATGCGGAATCTCCATGTTATACAACTTGTGTAATAGTACATTGTGATCCACTTTATCGAACGCTTTAGAAATATCAGTGAATATAACATCAACTTGGTCATAATGAACAAGCAACTCCCTCACATTTTGTGTAAAAACCAACAAGTTAGTAGTGGTAGATTTACGGGGAAGAGATCCATGTTGGTGTGTAGTTATGTTCTTAGAAATTATATTATAAATGATCTCATGGAGGCAAATTTCAAATATTTTTGAGAAATTATTCAAAATTGCAATGGGTCTATAGTTAGTTACACTCGATTTCACCCCACTCCTAAAGACAGGACACACCCTAGCTTTCTTCCATTCTACCGGAAATCTACCACATACCAATGCGAGATTAAAAATAAACACTAACAATGGTGCAAAGATAGATGAACAGTCCTTGACAACAAAAGCAGGAATTAGATCAGTTCCAGCAGTTTGCTTATTAGCCAGCTTCTTGATTGCTTTCAAAACGTCACTTTCGGTGATTATAATATAATCCCCGAGTAAATTTTGGCTAGATTTATCAGAGGTAAATGTACATATAGATGATTCATTATGGACGCTGTGAAAGTATTCAGCAAATTTGTTCACAATATCCTGAGGTGATGAAAATTCCTCATTGTTATGGAAGATTATACCTGGGATTCTGTTATCACACTTTACTCCATTTACATAGGACCAAAAAGACGATTGTTTGGAGACAATATTCAGCTCAGCGTTGTCTGTGAATGCGTGAAATGCAACTTTTATGCGATTTTTGATACTGGTTCGCAATTTATAAAATATATGTAGGTAGTACACATTTCCAGTTGAAGAAAATTTTTTCCTAAATTTATTTTTGATCATGATGTCTGTAATGATATCGCGCGTGTACCATGAAGGGAATCGCTGGTTACTTGTATTGTTTTTAAATTTTGGAACCGTTTTGTCGAAAACATTGTAGATTAGGGAATAAAGAACTGTACAAGCTTGATCAGGAGTTTCACAAGACCTCAGGGACGACCATTCAGTGTTATTTAGACCAAGGTATAAGTCAATATAGTTTGCTCTCTTGAAATTATATCTCTTACATAAAGAATTATTCACAAATATTTTAGAGGGTTGTTCCTGCTGTAAGCAAAAAATTAGACTCAAAGCAGGATGATACTTGTCCTCAGGTAGCGTCGGATCAATGACTCTATTAACTTCAATTAAGACGTTAGCTAGTGTAAGATCTAAGTATCTGTTGTTGCAATTTTCAACTAAATTAAATTGTTGTAGATCAAAATATTGGGAAAAGCACGTTAACAGTGCAGATTTTTTATCAAATTTGACATCATTAATATGATTTTTATAGTTAGGAATGTTGAAGTCTCCTACGATAATCATTTTATGATCGGAAAGTTCGCGAATAGAAATTAATGAGTCCAGTATCCTTTCAAATTCAGAAATTGATATTCCGGGGGGAATGTAGATAACTACAATTAATAATGAGACAAACGGTGTACAAATTTCAGCTCCAACTATGTTTATTGACGGGACCTCACGTATTATTGGAGTAAAGTTTAACTGTGAGCAAGCAAAATGACCTTAAATGGCAAGGAGAGCTCCACCTCCAGGTCTAGCCACCCGATCATCCCTGAAAGTTATTCAAACCTCTGACATTTTGGTAATAAACCTTAACCTTAGGAGCGGATGACGTCACTGTGTTGTTGAAAAAGCTCTCTTGTTGGGAACTATGACTGGAACTCCATTTCTGTACGTTATCCAGAGATCCTTCTCTCCTCTCGCAATTCGTTCGTCCAAAGATCGTTTTTGTTCCCTGTAGTAGCTCTGTTTCAGTGGTGTTTGATCCCGAGAGACTCGAATCTCGCTCATCGTGTCCGGAATTGCTTTCGTCTTTTTCAGTGATAGGAATGCTCGCATTATGTCCGAGGCGGTTTTTTCGGATTGAAATCTGATCTTGATTGGCCGGGCAAGGATCTGAGACTGTTGGCCAATCCGGAAGGAACGTAATGAATTACCAGACAAGTTAATAGCAGGGTTAATTAAAAAAAAAAAAGTTAGAATAGGATTTTGATTTTTGTTTTTACTATTTTTTATTATTTTTTTTTTGTTTTTGTTATTAAAATTTTGTTTGAGAGGTAGGATTTTGTAAATTATGTTACAGAAAGAAAAAGATGGAAGATGTAGTGTATGCGTATACGCGGGTGCGTGTGCCCGGGTGCACAAGTAAGCCGATACGGCAGTATGGGCGATCACCGACACCTTATCACGGCATGCGATAAGAATTCATTCCGAGTCCGGTCGCTCTGGCGCTAAGCTTCGCGGTAAGGGTCTGTGGCACCTCGAACCAATAATCAACAGGTGTAACCTTGCTTTAATGAACTATTACATTTCCTTATTATATACTACTTTGTGAGTCTCATTTAATAACACCCCAAATATATTACATGGCGACGAGGATGGGATCCTTGAGACTAACCACATGAGTGCAAGTGCAACATATTTAAGTGAGAGTGCCGGAAAAGCAGCGAGTGACAAAGGCTGCTTGTGCGAAAAACAACCATGCGCGTAGCGGTGAAAGTTCGCGCATTATTTTGTCTCAACACGGCAGAATGTTGGATTAACGGTGATTTACAGTGATTCAACTGAAAACTAGTGTCCAAGTTAAAAAGTACAAATAGCTGCATGAGGGTGCAATTGCAAAAGTAACGTTTATTACTTGTGGAAAAGTAGTGGAAGTAAAGTGACCCCAGTAAGGTGCGAGTGTAGTGATAAAGCGTTCATTGGTTGATAAAATATTAATGAGTGACAAATTGAAAACAGAAGATAAACCAAAAGTTGGTTGGGTTTATACTTTAAACAAGCAACAGCTGTGCGACGAACTAACAAACCGCAAAGTTAAATTTGATGAAAATGAAAAGTTCGATACATTACGTAAGACATTGGTAGAAGTTGTTAAATCGGAAGTAGAAAACGCGACCTCGAGACCAGGTGAAGAACACAACGATAAACAGGCATCGGACGATATATCCGACGACGAAGACAACGATATGGCGAACGATAACGCAAGGTTAGAATTTTGTTTACAAAGAGACGACTGGGAGCTGTTTATAGAAAGATTGGAATTTCATTTCGACTCAAAAGATATCAAAGAACAGAAGAAAGCGTCAACAATGATCGGAAAGCTTGACGAAGAAGCTTACAAATTACTGAAACATTTAAGTTCACCAACTCCATTGAAAGAACAAACGTACGCTGCTATGGTAAAATTAATGAATGGTCATTT
The DNA here is from genome assembly GCA_932178445.1 of Andricus quercusramuli. Taxonomy (NCBI): domain Eukaryota; kingdom Metazoa; phylum Arthropoda; class Insecta; order Hymenoptera; family Cynipidae; genus Andricus; species Andricus quercusramuli. The sequence goes on along the minus strand of CAKNXH010002380.1, from coordinate 106,946 downwards.
GAATCCAAAGCCCTCAGAAGTCATGGAAAGATGCACATTTAACCAAGCTAGGCAGCTACCTAATGAAAAGGTCGCCGATTTCGCAACCAGATTGAAAAAACTAGCACTAAATTGCAGTTTTGCAGACTTGAAGATCGCCTTACGTGATCAGTTCGTATGCGGCATACGCGATGACGATACGCGAGTTACTTTTTTCAAAATGGAAAGCTTAGACTTTGATACAGCATTAAAAGAAGCAGTAGCAAAAGAAACTGCCGTGAAAAATGCGGCTACGTCCATCAATACTTTGGAAGGCAGAGATACGCAAAAAGAAGTATTCGCAATGGGCTATAAAAATAAATTCAACCCGAATAATTCAAGGTCATCAACGAAGCCACAAGCAGAGCAAAGAAGCAGCGAAGAGGCCAAAAGGAAGCACACGCAAGGGGGTAGTAAGCAAAACATCGAGTGTTACTGCTGCGGCAGGGCAAATCACGTACGCACAGAGTGCCGATTCCGCAATACTACATGCCGCTACTGCGAAGGAAAGGGCCATTTGGAGAGAGTTTGCAAGAAGAAGAAAGCAGCGCTACATAAGATAGAAGAAGACGGCGATACTGACGGGGAAGCAACGCAGTCATCTACACATCGTGATGATTTCTACAAACTCGACTCGAGCAGCGAGAGCAGGTATGATTGTTTGTGTGTAAGTGATGACAACACGGGAATGAACGCGGAGCCTATGTATATCGAGGTAAAGGTAAATGGAAAAGAAATAAACATGGAAATCGATTCAGGGACGTACGCTACGGTAATTTCGGTATATGAGAAAAATAAATATTTTAAAGATTTAAATATTTCTGAAACGTTAGTAAAATTACGTACATACGATAATAAAAAATTGCAACCGCTAGGTAAGTTGACGAACTTGGCGGTTGAATTTAATAGAGTAAAATGCACAGCTGAGTGTTTCGTAATGCCTGGAAATGGTCCGATTTTGATAGGTAGACAATGGCTGGCAGCATTAGGCCAGTGGCCATTGAAAATGAATAAACAGCTGAGTATAAATAAATTACATATCACTAAAATTGCTGAATATCTGTTAAATAAATATAAAGAATTATTCAGTAACGAGCCGGGTTTGTACAATAAAAGCAAAACTAAAATTTATTTAAAAGAAGGTGCACGCGCGATAGCACTAAAATGTAGACATGTACCTGTGGCACTAAAGCCATTAGTAGATAAAGAGATTGACAGGCTAGTAGAGCTACAACACTTAGAAGCTGTTGAGAGTAGCGAATGGGCTACACCAATTGTACCCACATTTAAAAGTAACGGTAAGATAAGAATATGTGGGGATTTTAAGTTAACCTTAAATCCCTGGATAATTATTGATAAATATCCGCTACATACTATTGAGGAAATTTTCTCCGTGTTACAAGGTGGGGAAACATATTCAGAATTAGACCTGTTACATTGTTATATGCAATTCGGAGTAGACGAGAAATGTTTAGATATGTTAACGATAGTAACACACAAAGGTTTGTATCGGTATAAAAAACTACCAGAAGGGGTTTCGACAGCGCCCGCAGACGTACAAAGAAAAATGGATGAATGTTTAAGAGGTCTAAAAGGTGTGATTTCGTATATCGATAACATTTATATAACGGGTCGCACGGAAGAAGAACATGTACAAAATTTTGAATTGGTATGTGAGCGATTAATAGAGAACGGTATAAGACTAAATAAAGAGAAATGTAAATTCATGCAAGATCAGATAGAAGTGTTAGGATTTGTTATAGATAAAAATGGATTGCATAAAGCTAAATCTAAAGTCGATGCTATGGTTAATGCACCGAGACCAAAAAATTCTAAAGAATTATTTTCATTTTTAGGTTTGATTAATTTTTACGCACGTTTTCTAAAAAATAGATCAGATAACTTAAAACCATTGTATGATTGCGCAAATGCAAAAGAATTCGTGTGGAATGAAAACTGTGAAAAAGCGTTCGAATGGGTTAAAGACGAATTAATTTCACCGCGCGTTTTAGCGAACTTTGATCCGAAAGAACAAGTCATATTAGCGTGTGATGCCTCATCATACGGATTATCCGCGATTTTGTCACACAAGTACAAAGACGGCAAGGAAAGACCAATCGCGTACGCGTCAAAGAAAATTGATAAAAAAGAATTAAATCGCACTATTTTAGATAAAGAAGCGATGGCAATTATCTTCGGGTTCAAAAGATTTTACCAATTCATTTTCGGAAGAGAAATAATACTTAGAACCGATAATAAGCCCTTACAATTAATTTTGGGACCACGTAAAGGTATACCACAAACTGCGGATAGTAGATTGCAAAGATGGGCATACTACTTATCAGGATTCAGATATAAAGTCGAGTATATAAAATCAGAATTAAACGCTAATTGCGATGCATTATCTCGACTACCTGTTAACAACGATACGGACTTATTAAAAACTAATTTCTCAAATGTTTATTTTTTTAAAGAAGGAATAAATTGTTTTGACAGCCGAACTCTAGCATTAGAAAGTAAAAGAGATAAAGTACTCAACAACATTATTAAATACACCATCATTGGATGACCGGATGTGAAAGAATTAACAGATAGCGAGAAAATGTACTACACCAAAAGGCTTGAATTTACAGTCGATAAAGAATGTTTATTCTGGGGTTTGAGAGCGGTCATTCCAGAAAGTATGAGAATGCTAATTTTAAAAGAACTGCATGCCACGCATATGGGCATCGTAAAAATAAAAATGTTCGCGCGATCATATGTATGGTGGCCGGGCATTGACAAGAATATAGAAAATTATGTAAATGAATGTATTACGTGTATTGTTGAACAAAAGAAACCGCCAAAGTCACCTTTGACAACATGGCCTTATCCAAACAGAGTTTGGAGCCGTATACATTGTGATTTTTTAGGTCCGTTTCACGGCAATATGTATTTAGTTATTATTGATGCACGATCCAAATGGCCTGAAGTAGTAAACTTTAAGACTAATACAAAAGCATACAGGTTGATCGAAGAGTTTGAAAAATTATTTGCGCGGTTCGGATTACCCGAACATATAGTTACAGACGGGGGACCACAGTTTCGTGCTGAAGAGTTCACACAATTTTTAAGCAGAAACGGGGTAAAACATAGTTTTTCACCACCGCACCACCCTGCAACAAACGGTGCAGCCGAAAATTTCGTCGGGACGTTTAAGAATAAAGTTACAAAAATTATAAAAGGGGGAGAGACGCCCGAAACTGCGGTTAATAGGTTCTTATTTGACTACAGGAACATCGAACATTGTACCACGGGAACAAGCCCTGCACAACTAATGTACAATCGTAACTTGCGAACGCGATTTGACTTGTTAAAACCATCTGTACATGCGTACGTAGAAAAGAAACAGCGAGAGCAAATTATAGCGAAAGCAGGCACACGACAAAATAACATAGACGTAGGCGATGCGGTGTTACTTGATAACTTCGGTGTTAGAGGAGATAAACGTATACAGGGTGAAATTGTAACCAAATCTTCCCCGTCAACATTCATTGTAAGAGATTGTAATAATAAATTACAAAAGCGTCATCTAGATCAAATTGTAAACCGACGAGATGAAAATATTCCTGTAAGACGCTCGCCGCGATTGGGCAAGTCTTAAAAAAGGCGGAAAGTTGTAGTGTATGCGTATACGCGGGTGCGTGTGCCCGGGTGCACAAGTAAGCCGATACGGCAGTATGGGCGATCACCGACACCTTATCACGGCATGCGATAAGAATTCATTCCGAGTCCGGTCGCTCTGGCGCTAAGCTTCGCGGTAAGGGTCTGTGGCACCTCGAACCAATAATCAACAGGTGTAACCTTGCTTTAATGAACTATTACATTTCCTTATTATATACTACTTTGTGAGTCTCATTTAATAACACCCCAAATATATTACAGAAGACATCAAGGCATGAAAGTGTCGTCACTGCGAGAAGATGGTTCCGGTGGAACTTTATATTTTTCACGACACCTACTGTGATGAAATGTCGAATAGAACGAAAAATCACCACACAGTCCCGGATTCGACAAAAACTAAGTACGTCAAAGACGGTTGGGTGGAAATGGATAAAGGATTCAAAGAAATTTTAAAAATAACAGTGGAAGAAAATAAACGGACACAGGAACAAGAAGACGATTCATATGTGTAACTCGACATCACAGAGGAAGATTCATTACTTACATTCGGCGAGGAACTGGATAGGTGCGAGGAACTGTTGAAAAAATAAACCTCATTCCAAACAGAGGGGGGGGGAGGTTGTAACAAAGTTACAAGAACCCCACAACCGCACGACCCTGTGCGTCTAGGACCAGGAGTGGGGAAAGTATCACTTCCTGGTTCTAATACCCAAATCCTGACCCTGGAGAGTCAGTCTCGTACTCTCGGTACCTGTGTCCGGTTCAGAGTTTAGTGCATCCCCAATCACAGTCAACACGACACCCAGATACCGTCAAGACGCTGGCATCGCCCCGACGCTGCTCCCAACACCGCCACCGACGCTGCCTCCAGCCTCACCACCTGCTCTCGGGTTAAGCCTTCGAGACTTAACATCGCTTGTGGGCCAGCAGGACCCGCCAACCTTTGTAAGTCGGTTTAATAAACCCTATGTTAAATATGTAAATCGCCTCCTAATTGACTTCACCTAGCTTCTCGACGCTCCAAATCCTTCCCATCCCTTTAATTTGCGAGATCCCTCACAATGAAAAAATGAAATGACAAGTGTATCATTTCTCAGAATATCTGAATTATCTTTAATGGGTGGGTGTAGTGAGCCCACACTTGTAGTTATTTACTACAAGAAACTATCCACCTAGAAACACTACCCGAATCGGGTAGTGTCACGCCTACCCTGAAAGGGGAATGGCTTAATGGTAATGGCATACATTCAGAGGAGTCCAAGTTTGATAGAATCTCTCAATTAGAGATGTCGCTACAAAAATGTCTTATGGCAATTGTATATTTTTCATTTTTTATAAAAATAGTTACTGCAAATCTTTCTCATATAAACTTGAAGCAGTTTGAGTGAATGCGAAATCAAAAAACAACAAATAATGTTAATGTTTTATAGAAATTGTTACTGACGATCACTAGCGCAATAATTTTCAGTATTTCTGGAGAAGAATAAAAATTACAATATTTTTTTAAAACATACAACTATCGTAATATTACATATTAAGGAATAATAATGAATGATGAATGTTTCTTTTAAATTTTACATAGAAACAGTTACTCTTAATCTCTCTCACAAACATTTGAAGCAGTTTGAGTGTGAAAAAAATTATTTTCCAGGACAAAGTTTTAGACTTACTTCTTTTATTTCTTTACAAAATCAACAACTGTTGTGTTTGAACAAACATAATCAAACATAGATCAGCTTTCCGGATATCTACATAAATTCAGATAATAAAGAAAGAACCGGAATAGAAACAAGATTTCTTTAATTTCCTGCCAATTTGTAGCCTTGTGACGTGTTTTGGACTGTTTTTATTCTAGACGAACCTTTGCATTCCTTTGATCCATCTTTTACTGCTTTATGGTTGTAGGCAGTAGGACCTACTGCCGCAGTAGGTTTTCGCATAAAGATCATAAAAATTTTGAGCAGCTATACTGCTTAACAATTCAGGTAAAACGTTCTACACTAATCCTAAACATACGTTTGCAGTTTATGCAAGATTTACCTCCAACTTCATTCTATTAAATTTGAACTCCTCTGAATCATTTAAGGTAATTCAGGTATTCTGGGAAATGATACATATGTCATTCTATTTGTTCATTTTATAAGCAATGGAAATGAAGAAATGAGAATTTTTGGCATTTTCCGTTAGAAAACTCGGCTTCCGCCAATTTTTGTTAATGACAGGTGGATATAAATTGCAGGATATATGTGTCTTTAGGCTTTAGGTAACCGATTTGTTTATCTGGTAAAATGGATCATTAAATGGCTTTTTTAAATGCATGACAAATTCGGGACATTTAAAATTACAAGAATAGATAATAAGAATGATCTATTATTAATGTTTACAAAGAATTAGTAACAGCAAATCTGTCTTTCAAAAATTTGAAGCAATTTCAGTGCAACAAAAAGTATTTTGCAGGTCGAAAAGCCACAGTTTTGTATTTACTTGTTTCATTTGTTTAGGATTTGTATTCTATCAAATATGATTGAACCTATGTACTTTTGAATAATATCTGCAGCAATTCAAATGATAAAGGAAAATCGGAAATTGAAAAAGCACAAATTCCACAATTTCCATAAAAAATTGTGTATGATGTTTTATAGAAATTGTGACTGACAATCACTCTCACGATAATTCAAACTATTTCCACAGAAGAAAAAACTTTTTTCATTCAAAATTACAATATGGTTGAATACCAACGGTGCGTCATATTTAAAATTGAATAATAACAACTATTTATTGTTTAATTTTACATAGAAACGGTTACTGCAAATCTCACTCCCAAACAAAATTGTTTACAGCATTTACAATTGTTGATGTTTCATGAAAATTGTGACTAACAGTCACTCTCGCTATAATTGTAAGCATATTCATCTGGAAACAAATTTTTTTCCACAAAAATTACACTATGTGGCTGTTTCCTAATGTAATTTGTTCATATCAATTGAAACAGCCCATAATCAAATTATTTGCATTCAGGAATAATGTTGTGAAAAATCTCGATTTTCTCATGCTTCGAGTAAACATATAATGAATAAACAAATGAAAATGCAACGATCTCTGACGAAAGTGCTTTTGAAAATTTAGCGCTCTCCCATTACAAAAAAAAATAATTGCGGATTGGGGCAAAATTGAAGGCTGTAGACCTTTTGAACGAAAAAATGCGTTTCCTTCCATGGTGTGGTGTATCTTGGCATACTATCGTGTGCACTCCAACATTTCTATTATTACTGGAAATATTAACCGATTTTCATGAATCTTTCTTTTACTCTCTTAAAATTATGCGAATAAACTATTTCTGCTAATTAAAATTGAATCACGCGATGCTTTAATAATTTCAGTTTTTTGAACCGGCCTGCATCTCATAACAATGAAAGGGGAGTAGAAATTCTGTTAACCTAACAGCACGCGATCTCTAATAAGAAATCACTATTCGAGTTCTCGCAACGATTGCTCGATGGTTGGTAATGCGTTACGAGTAACGTCTTAAGGGCATGTAGTACATTATGACGTCACGTATTACCGACCGTCCCATGTTATTCTTTTCCGCGAATTTAAAAAGAGGGAAATTAAAATATCATGCTAATTTTTGTTTTTAATGACAGGTAATATTATGGGGCAGGTCTGTCTGGTCAACTCAAGTTGCTATATTATTGCTAAATATATATTTTCAATATTTGCAATGTTCACCTCGAAGCCCATGTATTACCTGTATTTAAATTATTTGAATATGGTGGCTGGTGGGAGAAAGCCACTTTAGAAAAAGATGCGGGCGCCACCTTGCGGTCGCCGGGAGAAGCGCCATGCCGGTTTCGCATAAACTGAGTCTGTAACTGTCTGTAACGACACATCTCAGAATATAAAAATATTCCCAGACATGTGCTGCCACCTTTTAATTCACGAAACCTCAGGTTTCTCTAATAGTCTGTGATACACAGGAAATAAAATTTCTTTATTCTCGCTTTATTCGACTTTTAAATAATCATTTGCAGGTAATATTTATACAAAATTCTATTAAAAGATGTATTCAGCGTTTCTCACAACCATACAGACCGTACTTCTACTACTCTTTTGAATTTTTTCGTATTCCTTGAATACTTTTATGTTCTTTCAATTATTCTGAATTAATTCTTTTGAATTCTTAGAAAAACTTTATTCTTCGAATCCAAAAATTGAGTAATACTCAAGATCAAAACTAACGACCTAATATTAAAAATTAATTTCAATTCTTTGAACAATTTTGTATTTTTGGAACTCTTTTGAATTCTTTGAATTCTTCGAGTTCTGAAATCCTTTCAATTCTTCTGAATTCTTCAAATTCTGTTGGACTCTGTGAATTCTTTTGCATTCTTATGATTCTTTTGAATTCTTTGAAGACTATTGAATTCTTTTAATTCTTTTGAATTTTCAAATTTTTTTGTAATTCTTCTCATTCAAAAATTGAATATTACTTAAGATTAAAAGTAACGACCTAAAATAAAAAATTATTTTTAATTGTTGAAATACTTTTGTATTCTTTGAATACTTTATAATTCTTCTGAATCCTTTGAATTCTTATGAATTTTTTTGAATTCTTTGAATTCTTATGAATTCTTTTGAATTCTTTGCATTAAAAAATTAAGTAATTGAGTAAACATCCCAGTAATTGTGACCTTCGTACCATTAATTGTGCCGCCAATTCTTCTTTTTTTCTGTACACTTTGTATTAATTGAAATCCCATTTCGTACTATAAAATGCTAAAAAGAAATGTAATTTTTTTCTTCTAAATGTTACTTTCATCATATTTTTTAAGAATACATTACCCACGTTACACGATTATTGGGACACGTACTCACTTATGGTTACAATAAGCGACTTAAAATAAAAAAAAAATTTTTTTGCAAACTTTTTGATTCTTTGAATTCTTCCGAATTCTTCGAATTCTTTTAGGTTCCTAAAATTCTTCTCAATTCTTCGAATTCAGAAGAATTCCTTCAAATCTTTTGAATTCCTTGAATTCTTTTGAACTCCTCGAATTCCTTAAATTCTTTCGAATTTCTTAAACTCCTTGAATTCTTTTGAACCCTTCGAATTCTTTTTAATTTTTTTTAATTCCTAGAATTCTTCGAGCTCTTTTGAATTCCTCAAATTCTTTTGAAATCCTTGAATTCTTTTGAGTTCCTTAAATTCTTTTAACTCGTTGAATTCTTCGAATTATTTTTAATCCTTTTAATTCTTTTGAATTTCTAAAATTCTTCGAGTTCTTTTGAACTCTTCAAATTCTTTTGAATTCCTTCCATTCTTTTGAATTTCTTAAATTCTGATAACTCATTGAATTCTTCTATTTCTCCATTGAGTTCTTCATAAAATAATCTAATTCTTTTCTTCCTTTTTCTAAATAAAGACGAGAACAAACTTGTCTTCAAGGCAGAAGGTAATTATAAAATGCTGAAGAGAAATGTTATTTTTTCTTCTAAATGTTACTTTTATCATATTTTTTAACGATACATTAACCAAGTTACACGATTGTTATGACCTTCACGATTACTGGGACACTCACTCACTTACGATTACAATAAGCGAACTAAAATCAAAAATTAATTTCTTTGAATACTTTTGTAATTCTTTCAAGTTCCTAGAATTCTTCTTAGTTCTTCGAATTCTTTTGAACTCCTAGAATTCTTCGAGTTCTTTTGTATTCTTCGAATTTTGTTGAATTCCTTGAATTCTACTGAATTCTCTTAAAGAATTCTTTTGAATTCTTTACATTGAAAATTGAGTAAGTCTTGAAGGCAAAAGGGAAACAACGACATAAACAAAAGAAAAACGTGTGACGTATTATTTGCACGACTCCTAATTAGGTAAACATCCTAGTAATCGTGATATATATTACCACCAGTGATGGTGACGCCAATTTTCCTCTTTTCTGTCTACTTCAAATTAATTGAAATTCCCTTTTTTTTTCTTTTTTATATACCATTAAGCCATTTCCCTTTCGGGGTAGACGTGACACTACCCGATTCGGGTAGTGTTTCTAGGTAGATAGTTTCTTGTAGTAAATAACTACAAGTGTGGGTTCGCCACACCCACGACGGGCCAACAGCACGCGGTATTCCAGAACGGTCACCCGTCCAAGTACTAACTGCGCCCAACACTGCCTAATTTCAATTTAGACACTTATTGGGACCTCCACGATTACTGAGACACTTACTCACGTATGATTACAATAAGCGACCTAAAATTAGAAATTCATTTCTTTGAATACTTTTGGATTCTTTCAATTCTTCCGAATTCTTCTAAATTCTTTAAATTCCTTGAATTCTTTTGAATTTCTTGAATTATTTTGAATTCCTTGAATTCTTGTGAATTTCTGGAATTCTTTTGAATTCCTTGAATTCTTTTAAATTTCTTGAATTCTTTCAACTCCTTCGAAATCCTAGAATTCTTCGAGTTCTTTTGAAGATTTGGAATTTTTTGAAATTCTTCGAATTCTTTCGAATTCCTTAAACTCTTTTGAATCCTTTTGATTCTGTGGAATTAGTAGAATTTTTCGAGTTCTTTTGAAATCTTTCGAAATCTTCGAATTCTTCGAATTCTTTTGATTACTGCCAATTATTTTTGATTCTTTGCATCAAAAATTAAGTAAGGGGTCGTGCACATAATACGTCACACGTTTTTCCATCATTTAAATAAACACGAGAATAAAATTGCCTCGAAGCTGAAAGGGATCCCACGACATAAACAAAAGAAAACCGTGTGATGCATTATGTGCACAACCCCTCCTTGGGAAAACATCCCAATAATCCTGATCTTAGTGCCAGTAATGAAGAAGCCACTTTTCTTCTTTTCTGTCTACTTTGAATTAATTGAACTTCCATTTCATACTATAAAATGCTAAAGAGGAACGTTATATTTTTCTTCTAAGTGTTACTTTTATCATATTTCTCAACAATACATTAACCAAGTTACACGATTATTGAGACCTTCCTGATTCTTCAAATTCTTTTGAATTATTAGAACTCTTTTGAATTCTTCGAATTCCTTTGAATTCTTTGAATCTTTCGAATTCTTTCGAATTCTTTCGAATTCTTTCGATTGCTGCGAATTATTTTGAACTCTTTGCATCCAAAATTAATGACGACGTCGTGCACATAACACGTCACACGTTTTTCCATTGTTTAAATAGGCACGAGAATAAAATTGCCTCGAAGCCAAAAGGTATACCACGACATAAACAAAAGAAAAACGTGTGATGCATTATGTGCACGACCCCTCATTGGGTAAACATGCCAATAATCGTGATCTTAGTGCCAGTAATGGAGAAGCCAGTTTTCTTCTTTTCTGTCTACTTTGAATTAATTGAAATTCCATTTCATAGTATAAAATGCTAAAAAGGAACGTTATTTTTTTCTTCTAAGTGTTACTTTTATCATAATTGTCAACAATACATTAACCAAGTTGCACGATTATTGGGACCTTCACGATTCTTCGAATTCTTTTGAATCCTTAGAACTCTTATGAATTCTTTTGAATTCTTTGAATTCTTTCGAATTCTTTGGAATTCTTTCGAATTCTTTTGAATTTTTCGAATTCTTTCGAATTCTTTTGAATTCTTTCGATTGCTGCGAATTATTTTGAATTCTTTGCATCCAAAATTAATGAAGACGTCGTGCACATAATACTTCACACTTTTTTGCATTGTTTAAATAAACACAAGAATAAAATTGCCTCAAAGCTAAAAGGGATACCACGACATAAACAAAAGAAAAACGTGTGATGCATTATTTGCACAACCCCTCATTGGGTAAACATCCCAGTAATCGTGATCTTAGTGCCAGTAATGGAGAAGCCAATTTTCTTCTTTTCTGTCTACTTTGAATTAATTGAAATTCCATTTCATACTATAAAATGCTAAAAAGGAACGTTATTATTTTCTTCTAAGTGTTACTTTTATCATAATTGTCAACAATACATTAACCAAGTTGCACGATTATTGGGACCTTCACGATTTTTCGAATTATTTTGAGTTCTTAGAACTCTTTCGAATTCTTCGAATTCTTTTGAATTCTGTTGAATTCTTTCAAATTCTTATGAATTCTGTTGAATTCTTATGAATTCTGTTGAATTCTTCGAATTCTTTTGAATTCGTTGCATTAAAAATTAAGTAAGGGGTCGTGCACATAATACGTCACACGTTTTTCCATTATTTCAATAAACGCGAGAATAAAATTGCCTCGAAGCTAAAAGGGATACCACGACATAAACAAAGGAAAAACGTGTGATGCATTATTTGCAAAACCCCTCATTGGGTAAACATCCCAATAATCGTGATCTTAGTGCCAGTAATGGAGAAGCCAGTTTCCTTCTTTTCTTTCGACTATGAATTAATTGAAATTCCATTTCATAATATAAAATGCTAAAAAGGAACGTTATTTTTTTCTTCTAAGTGTTACATTTATCATAATTGTCAACAATACATTAACCAAGTTGCACGATTATTGGGACCTTCACGATTCTTCGAATTCTTTTGAGTTCTTAGAACTCTTTCGAATTCTTCGAATTCTTTTGAATTCTGTTGAATTCTTCGAATTATTTTAAATTCTTATGAATTCTGTTGAATTCTTAGAATTCTTATGAATTCTGTTGAATTCTTCGAATCCTTCTGATTTCGTTGCATTAAAAATTAAGTAAGGGGTCGTGCACATAATACGTCACAAGTTTTTCCCTTGTTTAAATAAACACGAGAATAAAATTGCCTCGAAGCCAAAAGGGAAACCACCGCATGAACAAAAGAAAAACGTGTGACGTATTATGTGCACAACCCCTAATTGTGTAAACATCCCAGTAATCGTGATCTTAGTACCAGTAATAGTGATGCCAGTTTTCTTCTTTTCTCTCCACTTTGAATTAATTAAAATTCCATTTCATACTATAAAATGCTAAAAAGGAACGTTATTTTTTCTTCTGAATGTTACTTTTATCATATTTTTTAACGATACATTAACCAAGTCACACGATTGTTATGACCTTTACGATTACTGGGACACTCACTCACTTACGATTACAATAAGCGACCTAAAATCAAAAATTAATTTCTTTGAATACTTTTGGAATTCTTTCAAGTTCCTAGAATTCTTCTGAATTCTTTTGAACTCCTAGAATTCTTCGAGTTCTTTTGTATTCTTCGAATTTTTTTGAATTCCTTGAATTCTACTGAATTCTGGTAAAGAATTCTTTCGAATTCTTTACATTGAAAATTAAGTAAGTCTTGAAGGCAAAAGGGAAACAACGACATAAACAAAAGAAAAACGTGTGACGTATTATTTGCACGACTCCTAATTGGGTAAACATCCTAGTAATCGTGATATATATTACCACCAGTGATGGTGACGCCAATTTTCTTCTTTTCTGTCTACTTCAAATTAATTGAAATTCCCTTTTTTTATCTTTTTTATATACCATTAGGCCATTTCCCTTTCGGGGTAGACGTGACACTACCCGATTCGGGTAGTGTTTCTAGGTAGATAGTTTCTTGTAGTAAATAACTACAAGTGTAGGCTCGCCACACCCACGACGGGCCAACAGCACGCGGTATTCCCGAACGGTCACCCGTCCAAGTACTAACTGCGCCCAACACTGCTTAATTTCAATTTAGACACTTATTGGGACCTCCACGATTACTGGGACACTTACTCACGTATGATTACAATAAGCAACCTAAAATTAGAAATTCATTTCTTTGAATACTTTTGGATTCTTTGAATTCTTCCGAATTCTTCTAAATTCTTCGAATTCCTTGAATTCTTTTGAATTTCTTGAATTATTTTGAATTCCTTGAATTCTTTTGAATTTCTGGAATTCTTTTGAATTCCTTGAATACTTTTAAATTTCTTGAATTCTTTCAACTCCTTCAAATTCTTCGAATTCTCTTGAATCCTTTCAATTCCTTCGAAATCCTAGAATTCTTCGAGTTCTTTTGAAGATTTGGAATTTTTTGAAATTCTTCGAATTCTTTCGAATTCCTTAAACTTTTTTGAATCCTTTTGATTCTGTGGAATTAGTAGAATTTTTCGAGTTCTTTTGAAATCTTTCGAAATCTTCGAATTCTTCGAATTCTTTTGATTGCTGCCAATTATTTTTAATTCTTTGCATCAAAAATTAAGTAAGGGGTCGTGCACATAATACGTCACACGTTTTTCCATCATTTAAATAAACACGAGAATAAAATTGCCTCGAAGCTAAAAGGGATACCACGACATAAACAAAAGAAAAACGTGTGATGCATTATGTGCACAACCCCTCATTGGGTAAACATCCCAATAATCCTGATCTTAGTGCCAGTAATGGAGAAGCCACTTTTCTTCTTTTCTGTCTACTTTGAATTAATTGAAATTCCATTTCATACTATAAAATGCTAAAAAGGAACGTTATTTTTTCCTTCTAAGTGTTACATTTATCATAATTGTCAACAATACATTAACCAAGTTGCACGATTATTGGGACCTTCACGATTCTTCGAATTCTTTTGAGTTCTTAGAACTCTTTCGAATTCTTCGAATTCTTTTGAATTCTGTTGAATTCTTCGAATTATTTTGATTTCTTATGAATTCTGTTGAATTCTTAGAATTCTCATGAATTCTGTTGAATTCTTCGAATCCTTTTGATTTCGTTGCATTAAAAATTAAGTAAGGGGTCGTGCACATAATACGTCACAAGTTTTTCCCTTGTTTAAATAAACACGAAAATAAAATTGCCTCGAAGCCAAAAGGGAAACCACCGCATGGACAAAAGAAAAACGTGTGACGTATTATGTGCACAACCCCTGATTGTGTAAACATCCCAGTAATCGTGATCTTAGTACCAGTAATAGTGATGCCAGTTTTCTTCTTTTCTGTCCACTTTGAATTAATTAAAATTCCATTTCATACTATAAAATGCTAAAAAGGAACGTTATTCTTTTCTTCTAAGTGTTACTTTTATCATATTTCTCAACGATACATTAACCAAGTTACACGATTATTGGGACCTTCACGATTACTGGGACTCTTACTCACTTATGATTACAATAAGCGACTTAAAATTAAAAATTCATTGCTTCGAATACTTTTGGATTCTTTTAATTCTTCGAATTCTTAAAAATTCCTAGAATTCTGCTGAATTCTTGTGAATTCTTTTTAATTCTTCTGAATTCTTTTGAAATCGCTTCTGCTGAAAAAAAGTATAATTATTGAAACATTTGAAAATTTATAATTTCAAGGAGAGGGAAATAGGGAATTTTTATGAAAAATAATATTGACAACGATTTTTACTGCAAAAATAATATTATTTTTATACATACAAGTAATTTTAAATAAAAACTAACACTAAAAGGTTGAAAAAGAAATAAATAAATCGAAAAAAAAAAAAAACATTTGCGACCGCAAATTTTACCAACACGCCGGTCGCACTGGGTCATTTTCGTCCTGCTAAAAAGTTCATGACTAGCGGAGGGCGGCCTGACTGCGCGTGAAGGTCCATATCTGTGCAAGTTTTTTATGAGGGGTGTCGTACCCTGTCCCGTTTCGGTTTGTCAGTAATTTCAAAGTGAATTGTTGCTTCAAACAAAATTAACCCATGTACGACCGCGCAGGGTTGATACATCATATTCTTCATATCAAACTAATACTAATATAAACAATTTATTTATTTATTATTATGACAATTTATGTATATCTGTTGGAATAGTAGAAATTACTAAGTATTTATTTTCGCATTTCTCGTCGGAATAAATGTTGAATAACGCGCAAAAAAAATGTTCGGTTGAATGAAAAAAAGTTACATTTGTTTACAAACAATTAATATTTTTCAAACAAACTCAATTCTTTTATATTTGGCATAAAGATGTCTGGAATGTACGTTCTTAAGCAAAAATTTTAAAATGCAAATCTTCGAATTCATGTTGTAACACTAAATTTTCATTGTGAATAAGTTTTGCGAAGAAAAAAAATTTTCGACAAGAAGCTGGAGAAACCTTTCCGGACATAAGGGCTATCAAAAAAATTATTTTACAGTGAAGAAAAATGACTTTCGATTTATGGTTATCTACTTGGGATAATTTGACATTAACAAAGAATTCTAACTCAAATTAAAAAAAAAACTGGTCTTTTTTGGCTCCGCACACTTATTTTGTGTGGTTCTGTGTTATTAAATATAATTACATTTACATCCAAAAAGTTGAAGTTTTAAGTTGAAAACCCAAATGTTTTAGACAAAATTTGAGTTTTAATTCCGGGAAGATAAATTTTCAATAAAAACATCATTTTCAACCAAGAAAAATGAATTATCAGCCAAATAGCTGAACTTAGTTCAAATAGTCAGTGTAAAAACTTTACTCCGTAAAAATATTGTAATTTCAACAAAATAGATGACTTTTTAACGCAAGAGATGAATTTCTAACCAAGAAGATTAATTTCCTACTATAAAAAAGAGCAATTTTCGACAAGATACCGGTTGTTTCAAACGGAAACTTGAATTTTCTACTTACAAAGATTCAGTCAAAAATTAAATAGTGCAATTTTAATTGAAAACAATTCATTTTCATTGGAAAGGGAGAATTTTCAAGAAAATAGTTGAATTTTAGAACACAGAGATTAATAGCGCGCAATAAATATCGATGAGAACCTTTTTTATAAAAAAATCAAATCTTTCTTTTATTATATGGACCATTTAGGAGCGACATTTACGAGGTTATTCTATAAAAAATAACACATTTCTTCAGACTAGTGCTATACTTACTCTAGCGTGAACTGAAATCCCAAAGTTAAACCTACGTTAAGTTGCCTATTCAAGTTGTTCAAAATTGTACAATTTAAAATCGTTTATAGATACATAATTGCAAAATAGAAAAGGTTAAAATTGGAATAATGTCGTGTCAGAAAAAATCAAAATTATTATGTTCGAATTTAAATAATTCAAAATTGCATGATTTTAAAAAGAAAGCCTTTTAATATTTGACCGAATACAATAATAATAATAATAATAATAAATCTTTATTAATTATTAAATAGTAAATAGTGATTAATAAATCTTTATTACATGGTAGCTCTAAGAAAGCATCCAGAGGCGACTGTTGTCACCTCCAACACTCACAGCCGCTGTGTAAGCCCTTACGAAAAGATATGACAGGGAAGAAATGACAGGTGTGTCATTTTTTCCCTGTCATTTTTTGTCTGTCATTTTTTCGCGACCACAAGAAAATGACAGGGAAATGACAGGCAAAATGACAGGAAGACGACAGCCGAAAATGACTGGCCCTAATTGGCCATAATTTATAATAATATTGTGTAACATAAATTCTCGACAACTTGCAGACTTATTTGAACTTTCCTGTAATGCTTAAAAAATCATTAGCGAGAGAAAATTATTATGGGAATTTTCATGATGAAACACCTTTCTGTAGCCTGTTGCTAATTCCGAATTATCTTCAAACACATAAATTGTGGAATGTGTTCGATTTGCCATTTTAATGCCTTC
>CAKNXH010002380.1:44640-89334 GCA_932178445.1 Andricus quercusramuli | reverse complement strand
TTTTAAATCGGGGAATATTCTGGTATAGAATTTGTATTGTTTTTTTTTATGTGAAAATTGTTTATTATTGGCGGTTGGCTTGATTATTTCACGATAAAGTACCTAATTCTAATTCCTGGATGAATATTGACATAAATACTTAAAGTAAGATTTACAGACAAAAACAATATTGAAAGAACCGAGAAACTAATTATTATTATTATATTATAATCTTCAAGATGAATAAAAAATTTGTAATCTATGCAATTGAATATATTTCAAATCATCGCTTTCTATTATATACATTTAATATTGAAAAGTCTTCAAATGCAAATATTCAAAATTAAAGAATTTTAAATTGCAAATTGTTGCAATTGCAGAATTTTCAATTATAAATTGTAAAAACTGAACTATTAAGAACACCGAAAAAATTAACATACATGTAAAATATGAATCTTGAAAATTAAATATTTTACATGTACGTTAATTCGATTTTTTTTCAATAGTTCAGGTTAACAATTGAAATTATTCAATTCTGTAGACTTACAATTTCAAATTCATTTTGAATACTGTATATAAAAATAATTACCATAGAAATTCAAAAATTTTAAATTATAACTCTTCAAAATTCTAGAACTTTGAATTGTAAATCTTTAAAATTGAAAAGTTTTCAATTTTGAAAATTTGAATCGAAATCATCACAACTTGAGAATTTTCATTCATACACCTTTAAAACTGAAGAATTGTAAACTGCAAATAGTTGAAATTGAAAAATTTTTAATTGTCAATTTTTCAAATTTACAATAAAAAATAAATGTTCCAAATTCCCTACCTTTAAAATATAAATCTTGTAAATTTAATAGTTTGCAATTCTATATATTCAAAACGGGAGAATTTCACATCGTAACTGTCGAACTGAATATATTTCAAATGTAAATCTTCAGAAAAGAACTGTTCCAAACAAAAAGCATTCAAAATTTCTCAATTTTCTATTATACACATTAAATATTAAAGAGTCTTCAATTGCAAAAATTTGAATTTAAAGAGTTTCAAATTGCAAATCGTTTAAATTAAATAATTTTTCTTTGTAAATCTTCAAAATTGAACTATTCTGATTAACAGTTTTCAAATTTAAGAACTTAACATTGAAAGTTATACAAGTTTTAAGTTTTAAAATTAACAAATCTGTAATTTTGATGATGTACATTCAATTCGGAATTTCTTGAATTTAGAAGATTCATAATTGAAAAATTCAGTTTTGATTTGGAAAATCATCAAAATTTAAGAATTTTTATTCAATTGTAAATCTTCAAAATTGAAGAATTGTTTATTTTAATTCTTAGAAATTGAAGGGTTTTTAATTTTAACAAGTAACAATTAAAAAACTATGTAATTTTGATGATTTACATGTGAAATTTATTCAATTTGGAAGGCCCAAAATTGAAAATAAGAGAATTTTGTAGCGACGACTGAAAAATAAAATTTCTGAATAATAAAATTTCCAAATTATAAAATTCCTGAATTATAAAATTACCGAATACTTAAATTCCCGTACATTTTATAATATTATTGAGTTTGGGAATTCCCGAATAATAAAATTCCCGACAAAAAATTGCTGAATTATAAAATATCCGGACTAGAAAGTTCCCAAATTTCATCAAATAATATTTTTATTCATTTATTAAATTGATTAAATTATTACAATCAAAACTATATTTTTTAATGAAAAAATGTTTTCATTGTTTATTAGGGTGGGTCGAAAATAAATACTTTTGGAATTCGAAATCGCTACAACGCGAAAAAATAGCGTATTGGGGTCCTGAAAGAGTATAATTAATTTGGAATTGATCGATATGCAGCTTGGTTACCCGCGCTCGAAAAAAAGGTTTCAAAAATTTCTTGCTTGCAGAGTTTTTCAATTTTATTTTCAATTTTATATTTTCAATTTTATTTTATTATTTGGAATTTTTTTAGCACGTTTGGAAATAGGAGGAGAATTATTTGAGGTACATGAAAAATATTTATTGACAAAAAGCATTAGAAAAAAAATCCCCAAGACCCAGGAATTGAAATTGGCAATACAGCGAATTTTTAAAATTTTGATTTTAGTATTTTGTGAACCTATCTTCATAACCTTTAATTAAACATTTTTGTGAGCAATTGTGGGTTTTTTGAACATAGAAATACACTAGAAAATAAATCTACAAGACCTAGGAATCGAATGTGGAATTACAGCAACTTTCAATTAAGATTTGAAGGGTAGCGGTCCAAAAGGGGGTAAGGGACATTTTGACAACTTTTCAGGAGAGCGAAAAAACATTCTGTAAAATCGAAATCACCATTGAAAGTTAAAACAAAAGTCCACTCCCGAACTGAAGTATTACTGATTTGAGGCCAAAAAAGTTTGATCAGAAAAAGTTAGCCAGTTTAGAGGAAACAGATATGGAAGTTGATAATCTGAAACTGAAAGTAACCTAAAATTGGAGCCGGCTTGGCTGCGGATTGAGATGAACAATTTCATGTTTAGTTTCTTGAACAAATAAAAACACGCTCCCTAGATATTGAGTGTGTGAACATGGGTAAACAATGTTTGAAGTAAAAAAGTTAACCAGTTTGGAGAAAATCGACCGAGAATGCTGACCTTAGAATTTCACAGGTTTGAAAGTCGGTTTGCGGTAGCGATAAAAAGTATAATTTTGATTTTTTTTACAAAAATAAGAATATGCTTTCGAGATATAGGAATTCTGAATGATAATAAAAAATTTTTGATCCAAAAAAGTTATTCAGTTCAGAGGAAATGAAATTTTTGTATGACGGTGTCGCGGTGTAACAGATTGTTTTTCACTTTTTTCATCGTAAAAGTAATTAAATGTGATTATTTTATATTAAATTTGACCTTAATTGGAATAAGTTTTGTTGGTAAATAAAAAACAAACTAGTTATATCACAAAAACTTCGTTTTTTTTCAAAATGATCATTTAAAAAGTTTTCGATTTTTAGGATAGGATGACACTGATATGTTACTTTAAAAAATTCAATTTTGTCATTTTATTTATTAAAAAACGCCAGAAAAAAAGGTCAGAAAATTACTAAAATTAAAAAATACGACGTTGCGCCTGCGCGCGCTGCAATCGTGTCATGCACAGAATGTGCGCTCCCCCGTTTTGCCACGCCAACTTTTTATTGCTACACTAAAAATTGCGATTTCGAGCCAATCCTTTTAACAGGATGTGTATTTGATTTTTGAATAATTTTTGGGCCAATAAACCCATTTTCGTCAAAATGTCCCTTACCCCATTTGGACCGCTACCCTTCAAAATTTGTGGATCTTGCCGAATTTTTGTGTGGTATATTTCTAGGCTCAAAAATTCCACACAAGCTCGAAAAATGATATACTTATAAATAAAAAAAATAATTCTGTTAGATACAAAATTCCGAAATAAGAAAATTTGCGGTCATTGAATTTCGATTCTTGGGTCATCTAGATTTTTTTAATTGTATTTATATGTTTAAAAAACCCATACATGCTGAGAAAAATGTTTAAACTACAAGTTATAAAGATAAGTTCATAAAATACAAAAATCAAAAGTTTTCAAATCCTCTCTATTGTCAATTTCGATTCCTGAGTCTTCTGGATTCTTTTTCTGTTGTGTTCCTATGTTTAAAAACCCACACATGCTCACCAAAACGTTTAAAATACAAATTATAAAGATTAGTTCATCAAATAACAAAATAAAACATTTTTCAATTCGCTGTATTGCCAATAACGATTCCTGGGTCTTATGGATTTTTTTCCTAGTGTATTTCTCTGTTTAAAAAACCCACACATGCTCACCAAAATGTTCAACTACAAGTTAAGAAGATAAGTTCACAAAATATCAGAATGAAAATTCAAAAAATTCGCTGTATTGCCAATTTAGATTCCTGGTTATAGATTAAAATCCGAAAAAAATTGAGAAGACTTTTTTGACCTCCACGTATGCAGAAAAAAATTGACACTCGATAAAATTTAAAAACTCTACAAACAAGAAATTTTGAAACCTGTTTTTCGAGCGCGGATAACCAAGTTGCATGTCGATCGATTCCAAATTAATCCATAAGACCCAGGAATCGAAATTGACAATAGAGCGAATTTGAAAAATTTTTATTTTTGTATTTTATGAACATATCTTTATAACTTGTAGTTCAAACATTTTTCTCAGCATATATGGGCTTTTAAACATAAATACACTAAAAAAATCGACAGTTCTACCCTCCGAGCTGGTCGGACGTGTTTCCCGGTCGCTCCCGGTCACTCCTTTCTGAGAGCTTACGTAGCTTATTCGTATTTTGTGTTTCGAAGTGCAAAGTGAGAGTTAATCAGTAGTTATGACGACCAACGAAGAGCTAAAATCTCTCTTGCTATCAGTTCAAGAAAATGTAAAATCCACGGGAGCGAGTGTTCAACAATTGACTGAAGATATTAAAGTGTTGAAGAGCTCGGATGAAAAAATCTTAGAAGAACTAAGAACATACAAAACTAGATGTCACCTTTTGGAAGAGAAGAATAAAACATTCGAAGAAAAACTTAATCTTCTTGAGAAAAAGCTTGAATTTTTAGATATAAAAGAAAGATCGAGGAATATTTTTCTCTACAATGTGAAGGATGATTCGACCAACAACAAGAATCTTTTTGACACGGTTGACAAGATTTTCAAGGAAGCTAAAATTATTATTCCTATTGAGTGTTTTGAAAAGGTTATTAGAATTGGAAGAAAAGAGGGAACACGACCTGTCCTAGTTACGTTTGTGAACTTGAGATATAAAGATGAAATTTTCAAGAATGCTAAAAATCTGCGGTCTTTGAATGTATCTTTCGCAAATGACTTCACTTATGAACAAAGAGATTATATGCAAGAAGCTTCGAGTTTATCAACAAAAGCTGGATAGTCTTGGAAAGTCCTCAACAATTAAAGGAACCCGACTATTCGTGGATAATCAGTACTTAGATGTATCCTCAGCCGCGAACATTGTGGCAGAGAAGAGTGATGATGTTTATCAGTCTGACGGAGGAATCTCAACATCTTCTTTAAGTTCTACTGCTAGCAGAAAAAGGGCAAGAGGTCGCCCTCCAAAATCAGATTCTTCCAGTAAAAATTCAAATAAAAAAATTAAACACACCCAAAAAGGAAATTCGATCAAACCTTTTTTAAAGGAAACACCAGGAGGAGAAAACTCGAAATCGATCCCAAGTTCATAAACGACTCTCCAAAAATACCAGTATCTCGAATTATATTTTGGAATGCAAGAGGATTTAATAATCTAGACGATATATATAACTATACCACTACAGATGACATCATATGTGTGAGTGAGACATGGCTTACTTCTCCACCTCAAATTACGTATCCTCAACGTAATATCGACTGCCAAGTTGTCTACAGTACGGCTACCAGAGAATCCACAAAAGGAAGAGCAAAGGGAGGTCTACTGATCATCAACAACGCAAACAAATATAAAATGGAAACGATATGTACAGCTGAGGATTACATTTTTGTTAAACTCAAAGGTAATGATTCTAATATAGTGATTGGATCAATATACTCTAGCCCTAATTCTAATTTTTAAAAATTCCTGTTCAATATAAACGAAATAATCTTTGACCTGTCATTGAAATTTCCGGAATATCCGATAATTGTGGGAGGGGATTTTAACGGTAAAATTGGTGAAATGAATCAATTAGAGGAGGAGACTCTCTGTAACAATTTAAATTTGTATGACGTGAGAACAAGTCTGGTGGCTGATCTAGACAAAAGGGGAAAACAGATGGTAGAAAATTTTGAAAAAAATGGGTTTTCCGTCCTGAATGGGAGAGCTAAAAGCGACTGCCCAGCCCAATGTACATTTCTAAGAGAAAAAAGTTCATCAATTATAGATTTTGCCTGGTCTAATAGCGTGGGAATTCAGTCCATCGAGGATTTCCAAGTGCTGAGAGTTCCAACTCGATCCGATCATTTTCCTATAGCTTTGAAGTTACTAGATCACTCGAATTTAAATTATGAAAACTACTCGAGCACCCCTTTTTTTAAGTGGAATAATGACTTCGCTGATAAATTTAAAGAAAGGATTCAGTACCCTCCAAATATTAACTCTGCAATGTTGTCGATAGATGACCTTTCAAACAATTTAATTAATGCTATTAAAGAGACAGCGACAGAACTTAACATGACTGTAAAACCGTCTAGAAAACTGAGTCGTTCGAAGCCATGGTTTGATATACAATGCAGAAAAAGTAAAAGAGAGCTGAAAAAAGTACTTAAAAATGCGAGGAACAAAAATTCAATCCTAATTTTGTGTCGATTTATACAAACTGTAAAAAAGTACATACAAAATTAATAGATTCCAAAAAGGAAGATTACAAAAATTCCTTACTAGATTCTCTCGCGAATTCAATAGATTCCAAACAATTCTGGAAGATAGTAAATAGCTATAATTTCAAACCTTCGTATAAAGATGATATAGACTTAAACACATGGGAACAGTACTTGAAATCTCTCTACGCAGTCCGTGATCCAAATTCTTACTTAATATCGATTGATAATTTCCGAAATCCTTATCTTGACTCACACATAACTCTTGATGAAACTATTTCAAGCTTGAAACAGTCAAAAAATGGTAAGGCCCCTGGTCCGGATGGTATAAGCTACGACTTTTTGAAAAATTTGCCCGGCAATCTAATCCTTTACTTAAACTCGTTATTTAATAAAATAATTGATGAAGAAAAGGTCCCAATATCGTGGTCTCAAACATTTCTTAGAATGATACACAAGAAAGGGGATGTCACTGATCCTGCTAACTACCGCCCTATTGCCTTAGTTAACTGTGTTACAAAAATATTTACGCAGATTCTTTCCAAAGGATTGACAGCTTGGGCTGAAGACATGCAACTCCTTCCAGAGTGGCAGGCAGGTTTCAGGAGGGGGAGAGGTTGCACAGATCAGATCTTTACCCTTAACGCAATGATTCAAAATCGCCTGAGACTGAACGGAGGCAAACTTTTTGTACTCTATGTTGATTTCAAAGCAGCCTTTCCCTCAGTTAGTCATGATATCTTATGGGAAAAATTAATCTCGAAAGGTTGTGGGTCAAAATTTATTAGATTGGTCATAGATTTCTACTCTAAAGCTAATATTGCAATCAAGGGATATAAGGGCGTCACCGGGTCGGTAGATGTAACGAAAGGAGTCATGCAGGGGGAAGTTCTAAGTCCAACAATGTTTACATTTTTAATTGCTGATTTACAAGAATTCATGTATGCCAGAGGTATCAGAGGTGTATCAATAGACCATTTGTTGGAAATATTGCTCTTAGCTTACGCTGACGATTTGGCTTTCTTTGCGGACTCCCTGGTTGGAATGTGTAAGATTCTTGAAGGATTATTAGATTACTGTAGGATAAATCAGCTCGAAGTCAACATAGAAAAAACGAAAATAGTGATCTACAGAAAGGGAGGCCATGGCCATGACAAAAAATACCCACCTTTTATGTACGGAACCTCCGAGATTGATATTGTCAAAAGCTATATCTACCTGGGCACCCCATTCACCCAATCTGCACTTTTCGCCAGGGCAAAAGATGAAGCTGTTCGTAAATCTAACCTCGCTGTAGGTTCAACGATTTCTCTGATTCACAGATTAAAACTTAACTCATGGTTCCCTATTGTTCGACTTTTCGATAGTCTTATATCCAGCATTTTAATGTATGGTGCGCATATATGGAGTCTCAGGTATTTAGATTTTATAGAAAAAGTTCAAACCACTTTTTATAAGAGAATCCTGCATGTTCCACAAAATACTGCTGGATGTGCTATTAGATTAGAAACAGGTGCTTCCCACCTTGCAGTCCGAGTTTTTGGGTCAATTCTCAATTGGATAGAAAAAATTCTAAACATGTCCGACGATCGATATCCTAAGAAATGTTATTTAAGATTAAGAGAACTGGATAGACTGAAAGATGATTTGTCAACCCTAGAGAGATACAATTGGGCCCGCCAGGTTAGAAGTATATTTAAAAAAATTGGGATAGAGGACGACTGGGATTTCCTTTCTCTTGCCTCTCTTCAAAAGAATAAATCGACATGGATAAGAGCTTATGACAAAATTTTATATCCAGAAGATTTGCAGAGAGCCCACTCGTCCTCTGCTTTAATACTTTATCTTCAATTAACCTTGCGAGAAGGACCTCAGAAACATTTAACCCTGTTAAGAACACCACTCAGTTTTATCAGAATTATAGCGCAATTAAGGTTAATAAATAAGTTCATACCTAGACTTATAATCAAAAATAAAACCTGCAGTATGAATGTTGAAGGTTATTGTATCTACTGTCATGAGAATTGTTTTAATACAGAACCTGTGTACCACCTCTTAGTAGAATGTCAATTTTTTAATACTGTAAGATTTTCATGTATAAGCGAAAGTAGGAATATGTGTGAGATAAGGAATGCCTGGCTGAATATCCTAGATAACCCTGAAAATGATTCTATCAAAAAAATGATTACGTTTGTTAGTAAATTTTATGAATGAGTATTATAATTAATTATATACTTCAAGATTTTTTATTTGCTATCGTTGTAAGTACGGATTATATCCTCTGGGGTAATGTTTACCATCAACCTTAATTTTATTTTTTGTTTTTATTTTTTAGAATAACAGTTAGTTCTAGAATTGAACTGTAACCCATTTGTATGAATCAGATGATTCTCAAACAAATAAAGCACTACACTAAAAAAATCTAGATGACCCAAGAATCGAAATTCAAGGACCGCAAATTTTCTTATTTCGGAATTTTGTATCTAACAGAATTATTTTTTTCATTCATAAGTATACCATTTCGAGCTTGTGTGGAATTTTTAATCCTAGAAATATACCACACAAAAATTCGGCAAGATCCACAAATCTTAAATGAAAGTTGCTGTAATTTCAATTTCGAGTCCTAGGTCTTGTAGATTTTTTTTTCTAGTGTATTTCTACACGGAGCGACCGCATCAAGAGCTGCCAATGCCTTTAGAACGAGCGGTTAGTGTCGAAATAAATTTTTTTGGAATGGCACGAGCTACAGTTGTCAGCGCACTGACCGTTCGATAATTCACACGAGCTGCTCGTGCTGATGGCAACAGCAGCGCGAGCTCTGTAAGTATTGCGTTTAGCCCGGCCTGTTCTTAGGATTGGCAATAATCTCTCGTGTTAATTTTCAGTAGCGCGTGGTGTCAAATAACTCTAACGTTTAGTGACAACTGTGCATGTCGCTCGACTCATTCGCCGCATTACCAATTGCTGAAAGTACTAAGGGAAAACGTGTTATGATCAAATTTACTTTGCGGGCTTGACAATTTGGGTAATTTTTTTAGACGATTCATACATGGTGAAACAACAGTTCAAAAAGTGGTGAAGAAATCATTAAGTTCAGTGATATTACCTAATAGAAAAATATGTAATAAATTTACTTTTTTGTGTTCTCAGATGATTTTAATTTTCGCAATACAATTTGAAGAAAATATTTTTGATCAGAACTTTTAAAGTAGAATTTTCATCAGAATTTAATTAATGAAATAGGCAAATTTATTATAAAACTAATCTTGGAAATAATTCCATCAATCATATTTGATAAAATTCGGTTCAATTTCATTAGCTCTACCAAGAACCAAAATTAGCATAAAAACTCTGAGAAGTAACACTTGCAATAGAAAGCTGCGAAAGTAAAATTTCCGAAAAAAAAAATATTAGAAGTTTCTCAAGAAAAGAATAAGATTATGACGATGGGAATAAAACCTACAAATTTTTGTTTAGATCATCGAATTTCTAAATTGAAACTATAATGATTATACTGGAACGAAAACAGAAACTCACTTGCCAACCGATCTTAGCCACACGTTAATTGATTAAGATCAAACTGCACGAATAATCAATCATGACATGCATGCAGGTTAGTTCTTCTCGATCAGCATATAGTGAAGTTTGAAAAAAAAAGAAAGTTGTTGCGGCGAATGAGCCGAGAGACAAGCGCGGTTGTCACTAAACGTTAGAGCTATTTGACACTACGCGCTATTGAAAATGAACACGAGAGATTGTTGCGAATCTCAAGAACGGACCGGGTCAATCGCAACACTTACCAAGCTCGCGCTGCTGTTGCCATAAACACGAGCGGCTCGTGTGAATTCGCGAGCGGGCAGTGTGTTGGCAACTGTGGCTAGTGCTATGAAAAAAAATTTTATTTTAACACTAACCGCTCGTGCCATAGTTTCTCCGTGTATGTTTAAAAAACCCACAAATGCTCACAAAAATGTTTAACTAAAAGTTATGAAGATAGGTTCACAAAATACTAAAATCAAAATTTTAAATATTCGCTGTATTGCCAATTAGGATTCCTGGGTCTTGGGGATTTTATTTCTAATGAATTTTTGTCAATAAATAGTTTTCATGTACCACAAATGATTCTCCTCCTATTTCCAAAAGTGTTTAAAAAAATTTCGAAAACAATGGTAAATTAAATAGGAATCATCTCTTAGAAAATGATAGACTAAAATCCGAAAAAAATTGAGGAGACTTTTTTGACCTCCAGGTATGTAGAAAAAAATTGAAACTCAATAAAATTGAAAAACTCTACAAGCAAGAAATTTTTGAAACCTTTTTTTCAAGCGCGGGTAACCAAGCTGCATGTCGATCGATTCCAAATTAATTATACTCCATCAGGACCCCAATACGCTACTTTTCCGCGTTGTAGCGGTTCCGAATTCCAAAAGTATTTATTTTCGACCCATCCTATTGTCTATACTCGGGAATTTTCTAGTTCGGGCATTCAATAACTCGGCAATTTTCTACCGGGAATTTTATTCTTTGGGATGTCTGTAAGATTATAAAATATTTTAAGTATCAGGGCCTGTAATGTTTTAGTTCTCGATAAAACACCTTTTTGAATGATTTAATTTGAGACGCATTTAATTCCTAACATCTCAAGTAAACATATTGCATTTTTAACAAAGTAAATTACTCTATGAATTACACATTCGTTATGTGCAAAACATTTTTTTCATGTAGTCAACAGTTTAAGAGTGAAACTAGAGTTTACGATGAAAATAAAAAGTTCATTTTAGTTTTTTTAATTTATAAAGAAAGGTGTTAATTTTTCATAATGCACTTTTTAACATGCTTAAAGATCTTGAAAAACTGAAAAAATTCTGTGTTCAACATTTTGCTCTAAAATCAATATCTTTCGAACAAAAATCAATTTGGTTTCGTAAAATTGTTGTCTTTATTTTTTTTAAAGTTTTTTCACGAAGAATGTTCAGAAAACTATTCTTGATAATAATAAAAAAAATTTTATATTATTTAAATCGATAGAATGTGTATGTGTTAATAAATTTAATTTTCAAAGTATTAGGCAACTTGCCAACAGTTTTTCACAGCCAATTGATGAATTAATAACCTTAGTGCTTCTCTGGGCCAGGAACGTGTGACAAGTGATAAGTCACATTTGCTGCACGTCCAGGGCTCGGAACTGCTGAAGCTTAAACAATAGTAAAATAGTAACCATACTCTTCTCAAAAAAAACAACCGAAAAGAAACAATAATGTAGCAAAAAAGTAACCAAAAAGATAAATTTTTTACTAAAAAAGAAGAAGTTTCCACGCAGGGTGGCGATTCGACCGACGATTTCAAATTCCTGATCATTTCCCGATTTTTCCCAGTCATGTTTTTCAAATTTCCCGGTCAAATAAAAGTAACATATTCATACTTGCCGCTAAACGCAAACATTCATTTTAATTCATGACGTTCCTCCTAAATACCTTTTAGCACAACAGAGCAAAAAATTGCCTGATAAATGAATTTTTAAACAAAAATTTAAATTTTGCACTAAAAAATATCCATTTTTAACAAAAAATGGAATAATTACACTTTTAGTTGGAAAAATTAATTTTCAACCAAAAATAACGGATCTTCAAGAAAATAGTTCTATTCTCAAATGAAGTGATGAATTTTCAACTGAAACTGGAATTTTCAACAACAAATTAATTTTTCTGAAAAAAAAATTGTTAACCAAAAGTTGAATAATTAAATTTTAAGATAAAGAAATTGATGTTCAACCGAACAAATGAATTTTCAACTAAAAAAAATCATTTTTCACCCAAAAATTTGATAATTACATTTCTAGTCCAAAAATGAATATTCAACCAATGACATACATTCTTAATCGAATATTTTTTAATCGAATAACTGAGATTTCAACCAAAGAAATGAATTTCGAATTAAAATTATGAATCTCCAACAACCACAAATAAATTTTTCACAAAAGAGTTTAACTTTCAACCAAGTAATTTCATTTCCCACCTAGAAAATGAATTTTTCAACTAAAATTAAAAATATTTAACTGAAATACTTAAATTTTAAACCGAAAAGAAGAACTTTCAAACAAGAAGATTAACTTGCAAAGAAAAAGATAATTTTCATTTAAAAAAATCGATTTTTAACCAAAAATGTGCATTTTCAACAAAATAGTTGAATTTTCAATTAAAGAAGACCCTCATCCAATTTGTTAAATTTTAAACCAGAAAAGATCAATTTTCAACCAAAAATGACTTTCAAATTTTCAGTTGAAGGAATGAATTTTCAACCAAACTGATGAATTTGAAAACCAAAATGATCAGTCATTCATTGGGATAGATGAATTTTATACCAAGAAGATGAATTTTCAACCATAAAGATTAATTTCCAACACAAAACGCGAATTTTTCACAAAGCACATGCATTTTCAAACAACTAGTTTAATTTCTAAATAAAAAATATAAATTTGCAACCAAATAGTTGAATTTTCAGCCAACTACTGAAATAGTTAAATTTTTAGTTGAAAAAATTTATTTTCAATAAAGTAGTAACATTTTCAACAAGAGATGAATTTTTAATTAAAATGATAAATCTTAAAACAAAAAAATGTTTTTCAAGAAAAGATTTTAACTTTTAACCAGTAGTAGAATTTTGAACTACAGAAAGATGAATTCGCAACGAACAACGTAAGAAAAATCCGAATCCGAATTATAATTCTTCAAAGAAATTCCCGTTCCATGTCAAAAATGCCCAGTTCCAAGTGGAATTATATTTCTGTATGGGAACTCCCTGTCCTAAAATAAAAACGATAAATAATTTGTAAAATTCTCGGTTCCAAGTTAGGATAAATTAGGAGTAATCGAATGAAACGTTATGAATCCATTTTTTGAAAAAATTAAAAAAAACGATTGTTTTTGTATCTTTGAAATATCATCAATTCGATTATAAAACTTGAGCGAAAAAAAATTGCGAAAGGTTTTTCTTATAATGGAAAATAATAAAAATTCAATAATAACTCATATGCCCTGCGACTGTAGATAAAGTAGAAATCACTTTCCTAAATTGACAAAAATTATTAAAATAATGAAAACTTGAAATTTACTACGATCAGAAGTAAATTCTTGGTAATTTCCTGGTCAATAAAGTTCCCGGTCTTTCCCGGTTAAGTGGCAACCCTGTCACCAAAATTATTATGAATTTTCAACAAAAAACTGTATGTTTAAAAAAGCAGTTCAACTTTTAACAAAATGGTTGAATTTTTCTGACTAAAAAAAATAAATTGTTAACGAAATACGTAATAGTTGATACAAAAACCAGAAAAGATTTTAATTAAATATAAAGAACAGTAGAATTTGTCTAAAAAAGATGATTTTTCAATAAACAGCTTATTTTTCAACGAAATTGTTCAGTTTTTAAGCCAAAAAGGCCAATTTTTATAGAGCAGTTAAATTTTCAACCAGAAAATATAGATTTTTGACAAAAAAGTTATCTGTCCACTTAACAGTTGAATTTTCTACGAAAACAGGGTAATTTTCAGTCAAAAAAGACGAATTTTCAACAAAGTACACTGCCGGTCGAAAGTTGAAGGACACCTCTTTTAATGACTGATTAAGTTATCTTAATTCTAATTATGTCAGAGCTAAAAAGTTTCTTCTTCGAAGGGTTCAATGCCCTCAAAATTCTGTATAAAATGAGCCCTGGATGAAGCCAATTTGTCTATGTTTTAAGTAGATTTTGCAGAAATAGTGTAAATTTCAATGTTTTCTTAAATGTTCAATAACTTCTGAAATAATGAACATTTTTCAATGTTCTTGGGCCGATTTTAAACCTATTTTCCCACAGTATCGCAGCAGCTTATGAGTATAAATATAAAATAAAATTTTATTAAACTGAAAGAACTTAAAGTTGACACTAGAAATTAGGGAAATTTTGAAAACATTATATATGTAGGCAATTGAAAATAAAAAATAAATAAAGATATATTTTGAGGGACTTTGATAGAAAATTCGTAATTATATGTTTCATATATTTTACAAAAATATTGTTCTTATTACAAAGAATATTGTAATTTTTCAAACTTTTAGTTGCAACTTTAAGTTCTTGCAGTGTGATTAAATTTTCTTTTAGACTTATACTCATAAGCTGCTGCGATACTGTGAAAAAATAGCTTTAAAATCAGCCCAAGAACATTGAAAAATGTTAATTATTTCAGAAGTTATTGACCATTTAAGTAAACATCAAAATTTACACTATTTTTGCAAAATCTACCTAAAACTTTTGACCGGCAGTGTAAGTACATTTCTAACCAAAAAGATGAATTTTGAAATAAAATAATTTATTTTAAAACAAGAGGATGATTTTCAATCAAGAAGACTAATTTTCTACCAAAAAATACGAATTTTCAACTAAAATTATGAATTTTCAACAAAAAATAAAGTTTTAACAAAAACTGCTTGCAAAACTATAAAAATAAGGACATCCAGGGAACGTCTCCAGGACGTCCGTTTCCGGCGAAGCCTACGAAACTATGAAAATAAGGACATCCAGGGGACGTCCGATAAAATACCTGCGAACATTTTGTTTCGTCCTAAAGTCTGAATTTAAATTCTTTACTTTAGTATTTACTTAAATATTCCAATGTGAAAATTATAATTCTTTACGGAATTTCCCTGTTTCAAGTCACAATTATATTTATATCGAAAAATCCCCTATTCCAAGTCAGAATTATTTTTATGTACATTACTTTCTATTATATTTGAGAGATGTGGTAACTTCCATTTTCTGAAATTTGAAAGAGCAGAAGAAAATTCGAGTGTTTCGTTACGAAAAAATTTCAAAAAATTTGGTCTGTTTAAAATTCAACTATTTTTATAGAAAATTGACTTGCTTTCGTTCAGAACTCCGCTATTTTGTTGATAATTCGTGTTTTTTTTTTTTTTTTTTCTTTTGAACAATTCAATTGCGAATTCGACCATTTTCATAGAAATTTCAAATAGTTGGTTGAAAATTAAGAAACATTTTTGTTGAAAATTCAACTCTTTTCTTTTTGTAAAATGTTGATTTGGTTTGGGAAATTCATCTTTTTTGGTGAACAAATTTCTGAAGAGAGCTCAGTTTTTTTTTTGGAAATTTGTCTTTCCTAGTAGAAATTGGAAATTCGAATATTTTTCTAGAGAATTCAACTATTTTTGGTTGAAAATTAACTTTTTTGTTGAAAATTTGTCTTGTTGGTTTGAAAATTCAAATTCTGTTCAAAATTCAAGTAAATTGGAAAAATTCGAAAGAAATCACAGAATTTAGGATAAATTAATAAGAATTCAGAGTGAGTTTTAAATGAATTGGGAAAAAAATCCAAAAATCAAATATATTCCATTGATTAGAATACAATTGGAGTGACTTTGGAATAATGCAAGGGAGTGTAAGAGAATTCGATTAAATTCATACGAATTTAAGATGAATTTTAAGTAATCCAATATAGATATATTGAATTCAATTGACCTAAGCGCGTTGTAACCAAGCCTTTTTTGAATCAAATCTGTATGAGGAATGAAAAATTGGCTTATTTCAATAGTTATTGTGAAAAAAATGTTGTTTATTCTAACCAGGGAGCATTCGAAAACATCGTTTTACGCAAAAAGATTAAAATTAGCAAAATTTTCACTTCGAATACAGATTTGATTCATGACAAGAAAAAGATTCAATTATATATATAAAAAATGTAATTCTAGTATTAATGGAGTAAAATCAGTATAAAATATATGAAAATGCATTTCCTTTTCCTTGGCTTCTCTGCTATAGATAGAATGCGACATCTTTGAACGTCCACAAATCTAGAGAAAAGTAGTTATTTTACGAATATAAATTTCAATTAAAATCAATTGAGTGTCTTCATTCCCCGTGTAATAGCAATTAATAGCAATAATCATTATTTGAATGACAATTAATAAATAGCAATATAATGGCAATAAAATGGCAACATAATAGCAATTGCTATTTCTATATAGCATACTTAAGTCGTTTTGCTGTTACGAATGGGCCAGAAATGTAGGAAATCGAAAATGGGGAAAAACAGGAAGTTATTCAGTTGATAGGAGATAGATATTCTAATTTCGGATAAAAAAAGTTCAACCCTATCAATACGTAATACGACAATACCAAACGCGGGAGAAGTCCCGCATTTATCCTCTTTCTGTGATCGACACACGATTTTTCTTAGAGGACCTTTTCCCTTTTTCTCCCTCTTTGTTCATTGGTTATTTTTGTCCCTATTGTACTGTACAGTGAGGTAGTTTGGAAGTCCGTTTTTTTAACTACGAGTCATTTTGATGCTCATTTTGCATACAATTATTCATTATAAAATAGATTTCTTTTCGAACTTATATTAATAAATTTCTTGGTTTGAAATTCAACTCTTTGGTAGAAAGTTTATTTATTTTGTTAAGAATTCATGTTTTTGGGTAGAAAATTAATCTTCTTGGTTGAGAATTCATGGTTTTGGTTGAAAATATAACTATTTGGTTGAACATTTAAGGGCTTTGTCGGAAGCTCATGTTTTTGGCTTGAAATTTCAACATTTTTTATGAAATTTATTTCTTTATTATTTGAAAAATCTCGACTGTTTGAAAACTCGTATTTTTCGTTAACAATAATGTCTTTAGTGTCATTTCTTTCTATCAAAATAGTGAAAAATAGTATCATCGCTTAAAAAAAGTGTTGAAAATTTCTGTAATTTGTTGAAAATTCTTCTTTTCTGGTATCAAATTAATCATCTTGGTTTAAAATTCAACTATTTTGTTAAAAATGAATGCATTTTGTTGCGAGGTCATCTTTTTAAGTAGAAAATTATTCTTGTTGGTTGAAATTTTAACGGATTGGTTAAAATTTTCGGTATTTTGTTGAAAATTCTTCTTTTCTGCTAGAAAATTAATCATACAAAAATTTAACTTTTCCATTTCTGGTTGAAACGTTTACCATTTTTATTCTGAAAATTCAACTGTTACATTTTTCAATGAGAATTCATATTTTTTGGTTTGAAATTCAACTATCTGGTTAAAAATTTATATGTAGAAAATTAATCTCCTTGGTTTAAAATACAACTATTAGGTTGAAAATGTATGTATTTTGTTAAGCATTCATCTCTGTGGTTAAAAATTTAACTATTTGGTTGAGAATTGAACTGCTTTGTTAAAAGCTCATGCTTTCGGCTTTAAAATTCATCATTTTTATGAATTTTTTTCTTTATTGACAGAAAAACCTTTTGTGGCTGAAAATTCGTCCTTTTTGTTGTTGAAAATAGTGATTTTGGTGCCACTGTTTTTGAAATAGTATCAAAATAGTGTTATCGCTTTAAAAAAATGTCAAATAATTTCAATAGTGTGGTGAGTTCGAGGCCGGTAATAAAAACATGCGATAAAAAATAATTTCACTATGATTTCTCGGTTTTGTAGTAAAACGTGAAAAAGAGTGAATAATAAAAATTGGATAAAAATATGCAACTAACTTTTATCATCTTTTTCTTTGCATATGATTTAAATTCAACTATTATTATGTACAATTTGACAGCACTACTTTTAGAATTGAAAAATTGTAAACATAAGGAAATGAAAATTGATTAATTTCGGAAGTTGGCATTGAAAACTATACATTTTCAAATTTGTAACGTTAATTCAATTTAAAAAATAGACTTAAAACTGCTTACAATTTTTAATTTTAAAATTGGAGTCGTGGCAATTTAAAATTTTTCTACAAAGTATTATAATAAAAAATCTGGTAAACAAACAAGACAACTATTATTCTCCTGTTTCTTTTGAAAAAAAGTGAAGAGGAATAAATAATACAGTTTTTTAATCCAAGTACCGAACTAAATTTTATGCTTTCGTTTTCGACAAAATAAAACTAGAATTAAATTAATAAAACTTGAGTGACATAATTATCCAGAGAAATTATGTCACTCAAATCACACAATTAATTAATCTCGGACTTTTTCCGCATAAAAAGTACACTACTATTTCGCAAATGTTCAATTTTTAAAATAACATTCGGTCATTACTACGAAAAATGTTCCCCCCGAAAAAATCTCATGGGTCCAAAAAATGATAAAACTCTCTGCACAAATTTGAAAATAAATCTCAAGAAATATTTCCTAATTGTAGAGGACAAGCAACTTTAATTAAATCAAAAGTACGTACCGTATGGAAAGCACATGTCTGAACGTTACCGGAAAATTTGATATGTCGTCGAGATAACGGTTGTTTTGGCTCAACCTTTTTCGCCACAAAAGCTTAGCATTTATATTGTAAATTTGCTGATACTAAAAACCAGAAGATTCTAAAAGAAAACGTTGATCTGCAAAAAAGAATCTTACTTTATTACTTATCACACTGTTGGAAAATGACGAGGATATAAGTTGTAACTAATCAAGACACCATAACCTCAAAATAATAATTTCGAAGATTTCACTGATACCAGCAGCAGCAGAATATCTCAAAATGCAAAGAATGCTTGAGTTCCGTTCACTGATAATTCTCGCATGTTTTTTTTTGTATATTAAAAAATACGTACACCGGGTTGAAAACCTATTTAATTTTTTAAACGTACACACGACAGTAATGGGGAATACATATATAATTACCGAAAATTACGGAGATTTTTGAAATTTCGCCGTTACCGACGCTGTCTCTAGAGACTGGCCACTAAGCTTCTCCCAATAACCGCAAGTGCACCATGGCGCTGTCATGACTTTCCAAATACAGCGCCCCCTTCATTTCGAAATGCTTTTTGCGCTAGGAGACAAACACTTCTGCTATCCATTACCTCCCTATTGCACTCCGTTTTAACGATTGCATTTCAATCAGAAATAATATTTGGCTAATTTTTATATAATCTGTACATACTGCATTGCTAATTTCTTCTTTTTCGGCGAAGTGAAAATGCACCAGACACTTCTAATTGGCAAAAGAAAATACGATGTGATCAGCCGCCATATTTGAATAATTTGAAATACAAGAGCTCCTAGGTGAACATTACAAATATTAAAAATATATATTTAGCAACAATATAGCAACTTTAATTGACCAGACAGACTTGCCCAATCATATTACCTATCATTTAAAAAAAAATTAGCACGATATTTCAATTTCCCTCTTTTTAAAGTGGCGGAAAAAATAACATGGGAAGGTTGGTAATTCGTATTTTAAAATGTCTCACATGCCCTTAAAGGCTAATTGCAAACCGTGGAGAGTTCAGGTTCATAAATGGTTATGGCTTTATTTTAATTATGTTTTTGTCACCAACTCGTACTCAAGTGGACAGTTTTATATTTATAGTATTCTTTCATCTTATAGTATTCTAAAAATGATTATATAAGAGGAAAGTTATAGTTATAGTTTACATAATACTATGTCCAACATTCGCGAGGGAAATGCGGCTGAGGAGTTTTGTCGAGAGACGGCGAAGTCGTCGTTTCCTAAACTGATGGCGTCGCAGTGGTCGAAGTAAGTAATTTTCCTCTCTAGCTTTCTTTTTTGCTGGGTACGATTCCAAACCCCCTTTAATACTACAAATAGTCCAATTTACATTGGTGGAAATCATTCATGCCATGAAGGTTCAAAATACATAATTCAATTGCATTTTTCATACAAACAGGAAGCCCTAGACTGACTTAAGGCCCATATTTAGATTCAGCATGACAAAATC
Source organism: Andricus quercusramuli (assembly GCA_932178445.1). Lineage (NCBI taxonomy): Eukaryota > Metazoa > Arthropoda > Insecta > Hymenoptera > Cynipidae > Andricus > Andricus quercusramuli. The sequence goes on along the minus strand of CAKNXH010002380.1, from coordinate 69,301 downwards.
TATTAAAATATATGTGTAACATGTGTAATATAATATCTGTGCGCCCATCGTATCCAATAATACAACTTTTTGTCAAAAAATATCAAATTTAACCTAGATTTTCAAGGTGAAAAATATATATGTTCAGCTTCACCGTATTTTTCCTCAATTCTGTTGTTATTTATCTGTAAATCTAAAAAAATCCATGCCTCTAGGTCATCCTGGTCAAAAGTTCTACAATTTTGTCACGCGATTTTTCACTTTAGCCCACTGTGAGCCGGTGTCATTTTTAGATGGCAGTTGCTCCCAGTGAGACCATGCGGTGGTTGTTCAACCTTTTTTAAATTATATATTTATATATACTTGAACTGTATTCGCGCTAACGAAATCAGACGAATTAAAGCTTGACTTAAAATCTCGCGAATTAAAATCAATTGGCTGACAATGAATTTAATTCGTGCTGACGTATTCAAATTACTTAGGTCTCCCAAAACTTTTTCACTGAATTCGGGCAAATAGGATATTTGAAGATTATATTACTTTTCACAAACCTTTATGAATTCACAGTCTGCTCCAATTTGTGATTGTTGCAAAGCGAGATCCATGGGGGCTCCTAGAGAATTCTTCTCAATGTGCGCCAATTAGTTTCTTTTCACTGGGTAGATATAGAAAAAGAAATGCTTTTTACTGGGTAGATATGGAAAATGGTTTTTATTTTAATTTTCCTTTAATCGTCATAAGTATGATTTACATTTATTGTATAATAAATGTGCATTGAGGCAGCAAAGTAGTATTTTTACGGCTGAGCGTTAGTTTTTGAGAGTACGCGAGACCTTAAAAAGACTTCGCTGCCTCGGTAAACACGATATTTTATGTAATAATGTATGGTTTTCGAATTTTCTGATGAAACTACGTCTCAGGTTTGAGGTTAGTTTAAAGGCACAAGTACCGTGCAGAACAGTTCGCATGGGTCGAAGTAACAAATGTGCATGCGAGCGCATTTCCCGCAGAAAATGAAGCGCTTTTATCGGCCTAGGCCGGTAAAGTACCCACCACCGTACTCAAAAAGGCAGGTGCCATCAGAAACAAAGTCAGGACTTCTGACCATTTCGGTCCACTTTTGTTACTAAGAAACTAATTGCTTTCATATTTCCCAGGTTATTTATATTATTTATTGCACTACAGTTATAAACATTTTGTTTACTTACATTTAATTATTAATACGTATATGTACCTAATTTTCAACTTTTTAGAAATATTTTCAGGTGTTTGAAATCGCCGAAACCCGCAGATTCTGAATTTCAAACTTTTGAATCTTTATATGCAACAAAACCATTTTTGTGACTATTCCTGAATTCTTGTTAGTAGGGCACCAACAATTTTGCGGATCCAAATCACGCCCATAAAACGAGGAACACATACTCGCGTTACATCAAATATTTTTAATGTTAGCATAATTTACATAAAAAACATAACGCAATTGTATTTTCAAATAATAACACATCCACACAAAACAAATGTTTTTCGGAATTAGAGTCGCCGCGAAGGTATCCAGGAGAACTTCGCAGTGCGATAGATAGAGGCAGAAGTGTGACGCAAATGAGCAGAGGGCTCATCATACTACCTATGGATAACATCATGTGTAAATGAATCTTCAAGCTTTTCAACAGATAGATGATAAATCTATGAGAGGTTGATTCGGAAGCTTTCCAGTAGTCAATCCAGACCATTAACAAGACTCGCCGATCGGCTGCTGCGTCTCTGCAGACGCACCTATCAATTAGCAGGTTCTTTTGGTAGCCGGCTACACCCTTTTTCGAGCCACGTTGTTCGTACATCTCTCTCTAAACACGCTCAATTCTTCGAACAATCCTGTTTTTTAACAACCGTTTCTGCTGAATATGGTCACAATAATTAATAAGCTGTGGCGGACAATTGTCCGGGGGTAGTCCCAAAGAAATTAACTCTACAATTGGGGGAGTCAATCAAGACAGAGCCGATTCGACGGACCGGCGGAATCTCGATATTTTTAAGTAAACCGATCAACTCAAGGACGACCAGCTTGAGCGCTACGATACCAGTATGGCCATTAAACGAGGAAGGTTATATGGCACGACTGCATACTCTGTGGTGCGAGAAGCACCCAGAACTCTCGAATTTTTCACAGAAACGTCTGAGAAACCGTATCGAGGAACTACGGAAAAGGGGTTACATAAGCGGAGCGGCTACTCAACCGCAGCCAGAACAAGCCGGGTATAGAGAAAGAGAGGCGACACTGAGACCAACTGCGGGCAGGCATCCAATGGAGGAAGACCGATGCTTCAGGAACCGGAGAAACATCAATATCTAGGTTTCTCTCAAGCCCAAAGAACTTTCTGAACTGCGTGACGAGCTTTGGGGAGATTTCGAAACAGTCCGATCGCTGGATTACGAATTTTTGTGTGTATAATGCAACGGGAGCTTTGGCGGATGCAAACGGACAAACAAAACCAACGCCTGATCATAATACCAAAAGACGAATGCACCAACTCACCACAAAGATAGGCTGGACAAGACAGTACGCGTCCCACATTCAGTGTGTGATTGACCACGCTACATCTGTCAGGAATTTCACTATCAAGGTTCAACGGTTGGCGCGCGAACTGCGGATTCGACATCACACACTCAACAGGTCAAAGCTGCTGACCTTGAGGCAGCATATTATTGACGGAATACGGGTACGGCAAGATCCTGCAGTTACTGTCGACCACACGCTCAAACCAGAGGAGGTCGAAGCATTTTGGAGAGAAGTCTACGAATTCCAGCATCCACTGAAAAAAGACTCATAGAACATGGATAGCTTCAAGGAATTGTGCAGTGTCCTCATAACACCTGAGGCAGAATGCTCATGTATCCGTACCAAGGAGGTGAAAAACGTATTACGAGTCAAATTTTTTGACTGAGTTTGGCCATTAATACTATTAATGTATCAATGAAAATATTTATTTTTCGACTTAATTTATTAAAATAAGTATACCTATAAATTGTAACATTCGCCTTTGGCTGAGCCATGGGCGTCTTACGCCTATGATTGTTCTCGACAACGGACTTATGAGAGAATTTCCATGTCAGCACTCATACAGCAAGATGGAAGTGTAGATCAAACTCCCTTCCACTTTAGCAAAAGATTTTATCATACATCTCTTCCAGTCTGCATTTTAATTTTTTTCGAAAATATTGACAGCAATGAAAGATATTAATTTTTTTCGATCAACTTGTCATTTTTGTAACAATAAATATTACAAATTTTTATCAAAGAGAACAGATCCTCTCAGCTCCGGGGGAATCGACCACCACGTAGACTTATTTCCGGTCAGATGCTGTTACCACTATGCTACAGTGAACTAAGAACCCTTCTTCTCAAAAGCCTATATGGGTAATTGTCAAATTGAAGGCAAACTTGAAGTCCCAGTAATATGACATTAACTTAGAAACTCGTGCTGATTTTTTTTTAAATTTTAATAAACACTTATTATCATCCTCTACAAAATGGTCAGTTCTTTTTTTTTATTTCTGTTCCTATTTACTTCAATTCACTATAAGAACATCCGAAACCGCTCAACGTATCAAGTTTGTAAACTTCACATGAACATAAATTTAATGTAGGCACATTTTTAAGTCAACTAAATAATATTTGAGAAGTTTTGAAGTCTGTCCCTCAATTTTTGCCATTTCAGACATCACTACCGTACGCCTTTTTTCTAGTAAAATATTGTAGTTAAAGTTGAGTAATAAATACAAAAATATTAACTCTCTTATTTGTAAATCCGATATTAAAACTGAAAAGTGCACCTTGACAACAAAAACGTTATTCCCGTACGTGCGTTAAAACCCATTAACAGGTGAAAAAAAATTATAAAAACCATTTCGTCACTTGCTTGGCGGTGTTTTCTTTCATAAGTACGTGACTTTTGATAATTAAAATTTGTAATTTTTTTATAAACATTAAAAAAAGTTAAACTTCAACATTTTTCTCGCATCATTACCGTACGGAATAATAGAACAGCGTACGACTGATTATATACGCGTGTGCATGGATTCATTATTATTTCTTATCTTCATAACTGCCCCTTTTGGATGAAAAATTTTTATATGTGATAAGATAAATTTCCGTTATGAAATATTTAATTACTAATAATAATATTATTGCCACTGTAGGTGCTAAAATTTGCCTACAATTTGATAATTACCCATATGATTCTTTTCGATATATCATTCTATGAAGACATATATTTATTTCAAATCGTAGAGACTTTTCAACTTTAGATGTTAAATGGTGTCGACCAGTGAGGTTGAATAATGAAAGATATTACATTTTTTCGATCAACTGGTCATTTTTGTGATAATAAATGTTTAAAAAATGACCAGTTGATCGAAAACAAATGTAATATCTTTCATTATTCAACCCCCTGTTCGACATCATTTACCATTCAAAATTTAATATTCATGACAGTTGATTTTTCACTCCCCATTCATTACATAACTAAGGTACTGTCTATTTTCAATCTCTTCCTCACTTTTCAAACCTGAAATGCACCTTTTCTGAATTTTCATTAAACATTATTTAACTTTTGACAGAACGATCTCTTTAAGAACTCTTAAAATATACAGGGTGATTCACACTTCATAATACACCTTGTATATACAGATTCCTTGTAAAAAACCAAACAACAAATCACAACGGCAAAATGTTCTACGCTCAATAGTTTTTAAACTATTGATAATTGCAGCAAGCCAATAGGAGGTTGTTATTCTCGCGCGTTCATGAGCATCTTGCGCGAAAGAACTGTTGATGTCTTACTTCAAGTTAGTATAAGAATGCCTGTTCAAATTGTATAATTTGCCCTCCGTTTATTTTTGCAGAAGGTTTTGACTCTTTGGTGCAACTTCACACTTAAAAGAGATTCGAAAATTATCAAGTATCTTTCACTGGAAACAGAATTGCAAAACATTTCTCGAGGAGTTCATTACCTAAATTAAATGCATAATTTTCTTTGAATTCCGTAGAAGCCTCCTGAATTCTTTGCATTCGGCAAAATTAGTCAACTTAGATCTACTGCTACGCTAGCAGTGAACGAAGCTGAACTTGTTATTTGAATTCCACAGAATTCTCCCGAATTCCGTAGAATTTCGTTCAAAATTTTTTCATTATAATTTAAAAAGTTTTTAATACTTTTCAAGCTATGAGAACACAAATTGAATTATTTGGTATTTTAAAATTTTAAAATAAATGAACAAAATTAAAAATAAAAAGAACCTAACATTCATTAAGCTTAGTAGCCTTTCTTTCTTAAAAATTTATTAACAAGTGTGAAATAAAAAAACACTCATTCTACCCGAACAAGTCGTTCTTAACTTACTTTCGTGATAATTTATTTAGAAGCCTAAGTAAGTAGTGTATTTGCTTCAAGTTTTATGATGATTTTAATTTACATAACATTCAGACTCTTTTAAAAAACAGAAAAGACTTCGATAAGAACGAGTAAATCAAAATTTTTTTGGAATTTGAGTCCGCAGAATTTGAAACAAGATATTCGATTCATGCATTGCATTTTTTCATGAAACTGCAGCTAGAAATGAATTTTGAAGTTGAGATTTGCTATCTGTAATAATTCAGTTTAGATTTAGCTTAGATTTAGTATTTAAATCTGGGGATTCCCTAAACAAGTGGCAGTGATATGTTTAACGAACTTCACGTTGTTTCGAACCTCTTGTCACTGTTCTGACTGTTACGACTTTCTTTACTAACTTGAAGTAAGACATCAACAGTTCTTTCGCGCAAGCTGCTCATGAACGCGCGAGAATAACAACCTCCTATTGGCTCGCTGCAATTATCAATAGTTTAAAAACTATTGAGCGTACAACATTTTGCCACTGTGATTTGTTGTTTAGTTTTCTACAAGGAATCTGCATATATAAGGTGTATGATGAAGTGTGAATCACCCTGTATATGAGCACTCACACTGGATTTTCTCAATGTGTCTTCTATACACCAATTAATTATTTTTTTCCTCTCAATTTTCAAATTTTAACCAAGGTAAGATCCGAAAATAATGCATTCGTATCTTATCTGCATTATTGTAATTCTTTAGCATTGATCGAATTTATGAACCTTTCAGGTCTGATGATGAGAATAGACTTGTCTCGAAACGTAACCAAACGTTTTTCAACCGGAAATTAATTCGATAAAATTTTTCAATCGTCTAGAATTCGTCAAAGTATGATTTATTTTCTGAATTTGTGACTACTTACTTGAATTCAGTTGTGGCTTAAATCTTAATATAACTGATTTCTGCCACTGATATTGACCTATTGCACTGTTTTGTCAAATCTAGTCTTAGTGATAATGCGTAATAATTATGTATAAGGGCTATATTGCGCGTAATGATATGTAATAACGCGTAACAATACGTAATAACGCTATTGTTATGCGTAATAGAGCGTCATAAGGCGTAATAGGTATTACTTCGTAGCAGCTTTTGACGAGTGAATACTTCCTCGAAAATTTCTGAATTGGAAATTTGGTACATTTGCTATTTTTGAAATTTATTGCTTGGCGACTTGATATATTTCTAATTTGACTGTGGCTAGTCGTCCCGAAAAATTGGGGGAGTTGGAAAAGGGGATGGACTATTCGTCCCAAAAATTCGGGACGACTAGCCAAGCCTATGAAAAATACTTCGCTACTCATCCCGAATTTCGGGATTACGAGACACTCCGTCCTAATTTATAAAGAAAAGTGAACACTCGCCAGTTTCGTGATTTTAGTTTTCAATGTAAAAAGATTGGAAATATCAAAATTTATGGTTTGGTGCCTTGATAATCATAAAATTTATAAATAAATACAATGATAAATTGGTTTATCTATATTATTGTTCTTTCGAAATTGTATTGACCCGAGGATCACGCAAAATCCCGGATATTTGAGAAGTTTTCTTTCTTTCCTTCTCAAATAATGGACGAAAAATATATATGTGACAGTCGCAAAGAAAGGGACCTAATGCGGAGAAAATCGATCTTCATTTCCTTACGCCAAACGATAGTTTCTGAGTTACTCTTTAATTTCCATTATTCAGAAATTTTTTTAAAGTAAATTACTTTTCTTGTTATTAAGCTACAAACATAGGCATGGTAAGTGTACGCGGAGATCGAAGGAGAGGCCTACGAAAGCCAGCCCCACCACTTACCACTACAGCTGTAGGCGACGTGTCCGTGAGCTCCGCTGACTCGTGCCTGAAAGCGAAGTGGTGAGTGGAGAGGTTGCTTTTCGTAGACGCATCCCCAATACTCAAATGCTGACTTGCGGGCTCTTCTATGATCGGCTGTCTTGTAAGGGACGGTCCACAATGAGAGTCGTAAGCATCGACGTTCGGACGCATATGCGTATATCTAACGTCATTGGTTCGTTGTTACCAACGGTCGCAGTGAGAAAATGAAAAATTCGAAACAGCAAGACTGCTCGGATAGTTGGCAACAACATGCGTATGACGTCGAATATGCATATACGTTCGAACGTTGACGTTTGCGACTATCATTGTGGACTGGCCCTGAAATTCAGCTTTGACGCATTAGATCCCGTTCTTCGCGGACGGTCACATATTCGGACAGTGCCGCTCCATTAAAAAAAATTCCAAGTCGGATTTAACCAACAGCCTCAGTATAAATTTTGGATTTATAATCCTAAATTCAAGAACATTTACTTCACTCTAATTTCAACTTTAAAACTTCAAAGCAATAAAGCAAATATTTTTAATGCATTCATTAAGTTGTAAGCAGTATTTTGAAACTATTTTAAAACCTTTTCAAGTTCCAAAAGCCATAATTTTAGTATGTAATCTTCACTATAAATAATTTAATACGATTAACCTCCAAGAGCGCTGATGATCAGGACAATTAGTTTAACTGAATATGCTGGGTATAATCATCGCAACACCTTTATAAGGTCTTTATATTTCTCTTTCTTTTAATTCCCCTTGGCTGAGACGTTTCTTTTTGGGCCAAAAATTATATAACAAACATGGTTTGTTTCTCGAAGTCAAGGAGAACTGTGTCAGGCCTCCTGTGCATCAATATTTCTATGGACCTCACGATGTTCCAGTAATCAATCCAGGCCATCTATGGGCACCGCTGGTAGGATGCTACGTCTTTGCATACACATCTATCGATGAGCAGGTTCTCACGACATCCAGGTACGCCTTTATTTGAGCCGCGTCGTTCGTACATTTCTCGCCAAACAGGTCAGATTGTCTGAACAGTCCTATCATTTGGAATAGCTGTGCAGATCTTATACATTGTGCCCAGACAACTAATTGACCTGTCATTCTTCGGGTCAGCAAAGTTGTCCATGTTTGGAACGAGTACTGTGCGCCCTTCCACCAACCCCTCCGGAATAGGCTCATTCGACTTAAGATATGAGATGAAAGTGCGGGCCAGATGATGGTGGGTTGAAACAAATTAGTTCAACTAAAAGGCCTTGATACCATTTAGTCCCGGAGCGGAATAGTTCTTCGTGCCTCTTAATACTTTTTTCACCTCCTGAGTAGTAATGTTACATCCCGAAATTATTTTAAATTTTACCGTAACACCGATTGGTAAACGTATCACAGTAGGTAATGACTTACGTGGTCAGCCGCAACTACTTAACCGCACATGACCAGTGATAAATGAGCGATGGTCGATAAGGAAGTAGGCGCAAGCTAATTGGCGATGCAATACCATGAGCATATCGACCTACCTAACTATTGATAATACAGAAATGTTTAGGTAATTAAATTAACGTAGAACCATATGTTATATCCTCCAAGTAAAGCCTAAGTTAATTAGGTATCATCAGACTATATAAATTAATTATAATCAAATAATTACACAAATGATAATGAAGAATGTAAAGAAAATATTTGCAAACACATATTGCATGTGTTTGCACCTAAAACTTAGAAATAAGAAACTGGTCATAAGAGAGCAAGAGAAGAGTAAAAAGGAACCAAATTATCTATCGATATAATTATCATATAAATCAAACACTCAACGAGAGAATTAAATTAACCTGAATCGTCAGATAGAAGATGGATGAGCAAGTACATGTCAGTCACAACTTTAGCGGTTCGTACGTGCTATTCGCAACTTTATTGAGTTTTACGTGCCATTCGTAACTTTAGCGATTCATACGTGACTTTTGAAGAAATCTTTTTCTATATAAACCCTAGATGCACCCCTAGTGGTTGTCTTTACCGTTCAGGCAGTTATACTGTTCACATAAATTTACGAACCGCTTTGACTAAGTCGCGTGCTTTTACCTCACCGTAAAATATTCCTGAACGAAGAACCGCCTTGATTAAGCCTCGTGCTTCTGTATCACCGCGAAATAGTAACGTGGAATCCAGCTTCGAAAATAAAGTACAGATTGACTTCGGAGTGGTCGTGAAGGCCAATTAAAAACACCCGGTAGAATTCCGTCGATATTCTATGACATATCTGGGATACCATCGACAAATAAATCTTCTCTTGCCTTTTCGGACTGGAAGGTAGCGTAAGTTTTCACTTATTAACTCTACTGTAATTCCTTCCTATTCTTATGTCATACTAAATAATTATCATTTCGTTTACTGCTATTCTGAATTTACACAATCCCCTTGGATTGATAAAGTGCGAACAAACCCACAATAAAATAAATAGTCAGACTTTACAACCCTGACTCAATCAGCCCATTTAACCTCCCTTACCTATCCTATTACAGCTATCTTGGTGGTAAGTTGAGGAAGCTGTCTTTTTATCTTCTGACCAGCCGTCAGTTTTTTTCACGTCTTGCATCCACCAAAGCCCTCGCTATAATATACACGCAACAAATGATAGTCCAGAGGTCGGATACTTCTGTGAAATCTCCATGAAGCTCGACGTCCATTTCAGCCACATCTTTGGTCAGTCACAGGGGTGGATAACCGCCTTTTATTAGACGTTAGAGAAGAGTAGAAGTTTGGCAACATTATTTCTGTGAACAGTCATTTCCCGCACCCACCAGACGTTGGAAAGGCATAGGGGTTCGATCAACATTTTGTTTGCTACCAGTCACAGGGGTGCCTTCTGGCCCCACACGGGACCTTGGAAAGGAGTAGTCGTTAGACAAACATTATTTCTGTGACCAACCACAGGGGTGCCTTTGCGCCTGCCACAAGACATTGGAAAGGACAAGGGGTCTGACTAACATAATTTTTATGATCAGTCACAGGGGTCCCTTCCCGTCCAACGAGACAGTAGAATGGGGTAGGAGTTTGAACAACATTACTTCATTGAACAGACATAGGAGTGACCCCCTCCCCACCAACTTAAAATATATTGGAAAGGGGTAGGGGTTTGACTAACATTATTCCTGTGCTCAGTCACAGTGGTGGCTTCCCCCCCCCCCTTCTTTTCAAGACGTTAGAAAGGGGTAGGGTTTTGAAAGACATTATTTTAGCGACCAGTCACAGGGGAGCCTTCCCGCCACCACCAGACTTCGGAAACGGGTTGGGGTTCGACCAAGATTATTTCTGTGACATTGGAAAGTGGTTGGCGTTTCACCAATATTATTTCTCTGATCAGTCACAGGGGTGCTTGCTGCCCCCACGATACGTTGGAAAGGGGTAGTGTTTCAAACAACATTATTTTTGTGAACAGTGCCAGGCAAACCTTGCTGCCCCCACCAGACTTTGAAAATCGTTTGGGGTTTGACCGACATCATTTCTGTGATAATTCACATTGTTGGCTTCCCAACCTTCATGAGAGGTTAGAAAGGGGTTAGGATTTAACCAAATCATTTCTCTGAACAGCCACAGGGGTGCCTTTCCGCCCTTTATGAAACTTTAGAAAAGAGTAGGAGTTTGAAAACATTATTTCCATGACCAGACACTGGGGTGTCTTAACGCACGCACGAAACGTTGGAAAGGGTTAGGGTTAGAGCAACATGATTTCTGAGACAAGTCACAGGGGTACTTTCCACCACCACGAGACGTTGGAAAGGGGTGGAGGTTTAACCAACATTATTTTTGTGACCAGTCACAGAGGTGCTTTCCGCCCCCACGAGACATTGGAAAGAATAACGATTTAGAGCAACAGAATTTCTGTGACAAGTCACAGGGGTACTTTCCACCACCATGAGACGTTGGAAAGGGGTGGGGGTTTGACCAACATTATTTTCGTGACCAGTCACAGGGGTGCTTTCTGCTACCACGAGACGTTGGAAAGGACTAGGGGTTCGCCCAACATTATTTTTGTGACCAGCCACAGGGGTTCCCTCTCGCCACCACGAGGCGCTGGAAAGAGTAGCGTTTTAAACAACATTATTTTTGTTACTAGTCACAGGGGAGCCTTCCCGCCCCCGCCAGACTTTGGAAGGGTGTAGTGATGTGACCAAAATTATTTCTCTGGTCAGTCACAGAAGTGGCATTACGCTCCTTGTGAGACAATAGAAATGGGCGTGTCACGTCCCGAGCAATAGGCGAGGGTAGAATGGAAAATAGGAATAGAGAGAGACCAGTGAGATGGTTGTTTAAATAATTGTTTTATTATGAAGAATAAGAATAAAGTTGAAAGTTACATGAAATAGACTCACATGTACCTTCCGATGCTTGAAAGGGCAAGAGAGTGAGTTGTTTTCTCGGTTGGATCTCCTTACTGTTTGCAAAACACCGACGGAGTTTTACCGGATGAGAATTTGAATTTACTTGAAAGTAATTCATTAGTGAAAAGGCTTACGAACACTTTCTACTAGTGGTAGTGTGATACAGGGTCCTATAAGCAGATACCCAATCCACACTTGAGTTCTTTTCACGAACGATTAACACTGCGGACTTTATTCGTAGAAGACTCACTTTACGACGAACGAAAGTCTCAGCCGAAGGGACTTAGTTCAAGACTCGAACACGAAAACTATTTTGAGTTGAACTTGAAAGTACTTTACTTATTCAGAGTGTTTCTTCGGTCACAACAAGTTAGAAGCCGCGAATTTGTCAAAGCGATTCGTTAACCGTGGATCGAAGTGAACAGTATGACTGCCGAGAACGTAAGACAATTGACAAGGATGTATCTGGGGTTTATATATGATGGTTTCTCTATGCTAGGGATAGGGCGATTGAACTTTTGAAATCGGCACGTTTCAACTTTTGAAATTGGCTCGTATCCAACTTTTGAAATCGGCATGTTTCTAACTTTTGAAATCGGCACGTTTCTATTAATAATATTACTCGTATCTAGTTCCGCTGCATGTTTGTGAGCGATGCTAGTGGGTAACTAATACTATTAAACGTTGAATGATTTATGCTATCGTCAGCAACCGTGGACAGCGGTCGTGCATCTCGACTCTTGACCTTTCAAGAATATGAATTCTACTACTAACTTAATTATGTGTAATGCGTTTAGTCGGACACTTTCGGTTACCGTCTTGTCTGACTATACGCATGTTTCTCCACCAGGTGGGTTATACTTTAACAGTAACAGTGATATGACGTTATGTTGATAAATTGTTACCTTAATTTAGATATACGCGTGTATTCATGTTCCATATAGTTAGTTTTCTATTGGATTATTAGGAATATGCATACATTTGTATGTTATTAAATATACTTAATTATCTTATAGCGGTAGAGTCTGCAGTTACAATCTCTTATCAACCGAACGTATGCTAAGTTATCGGTATTCTCTGAGTTCGTATCTCTTCATGGTAATACTGTAAGTATCTTGTGGTCTCTTTCTTACCGACCGTACTATAGTTATCATACCTAGGTTCAAACTCAGAGAATATCGGTAACGCTATGGCTTGTAGTTGATGGAATTAGCCTGACAGACGTAGCGCAAGGTAGGTTGCGCCTAGCTAGGCGTTACATCGAATTTTTCTAAAATTTCGGGATGTAACAGGCGTGTATTTGACAACATTATTTCTGTGACTAGTTACATTGATGTCTCAGCGCCCCCACGAGACGTTGGAAAGGGGTAGGTGTTTGACAACATTATTTCTGTAACCAGTCACAGGGGTGTCTTCCTGCCCCAACGAGACGTTGAAAAGGAGTAGGGAACCGACCAAAATTATTTTCGTGACACGTCATAGGAGGGCCTCCCTCCCACTTACTATACATTAGGAAGGGGTACAGGTTCAACCAACATTATTTTTGTGATCACTCACAGGAGTAGCTACCCGCCACTACGAGACGTTAGAATGGGGTAGAAGTTTGACAACATTATCTCTGTGATCAGTCACAGGGGTGCCTTCCCGAACTCATTAGACTTTGGGAAGGGGTTGAGGTTTAACTAACATTATTTCTGGCATTAGTCACAGGGCTGCCTTCCCGCCATCTATGAGTCGTCAGGAAGGGGAAGGGTTTTTAAACGACATCATTTTCGTGACTCGTCATAGGAGTGCTTCACCCCCACGATACATTAGAAAGGGATAGGGGTTTGACCAACATTATGTTTGTGATCAATCTCAGATGTTCTTTCCCGCCGCTGCGAGATTTAAGAAAGGGGTAGGTGTTTGACCTACATCATTTCTTTGAACAGTCACAGGGTTGCCTTCCCCCCACACGATATATTTGAAAGGGTTAGTAGGTTGACCAACATTATTTTTGTGACCTGTCTCATGGCTGCCTTTCGTCCCTCAGCAGACTTTGGAAAGGGGTAAGTGTTTTACCAACATATATTTTGTGACCATTCGCAGGGGTGATTTTCGCCCCTTACGAGGTTAGGGTTTAGGGGTTAAAAAGGGGCAGTGAATTGTACATCATTATTTTTGTGACCAGACACAGGGGTGCCTTCCTGCCCTCACGAAACTTTGGAAAGAAGTAGGGGTCTGGCCAACATTATATTTATGACCAGTCACGTACGAAAGTCAAAAACTTAAAAATCGTAAGTAGTACTATTTCAGATTTTTACTTCACACTATTTCAGATTCAACAATATTTGAGTATGAAAGACTTGCACGACGAATTTTTTTGTTTCCAAAACGAAAACTAAAAGGTGAAGAATTGTATTGTTTAAAATAATAAATGTCGAAAATCATTGATTGATGAAAAATTTCAAGGGAAATTCGAAAATAAGCAGAACATGGAATTTGAAGGTTACTAAGAACTTCCCATTGCCAAGTGTCAATTTGACACTTCGACTAATGTCTAATTTGGAGATTTCGAAATATTAGAAAATGTTATGGTTGCACCTGCGCATTGCATTGTACTGAATTTCAGTGTCATCTAGCTGTTCCCCCGGACACTAGAACCTTATGTCTTCAAAACTATACATGGGAGTGTCACCACTATGGGCGTTCCATTTAGTCATGGAGGCGGAGTCTCGCTTCTGAGCTAGTGTCTCACTCACTGCGGGCATTTATATCTAACAAAATAGGAAGTGATATTAATGTTTTAATTAGATTATTAGTTATTGGTATTGATTATAATAATTCTGATGTCACCTCTCTTAAAATTAACATTTTAAAGCAAATTTTTTTTTCCTCAGCCCATCTTAACGAATTCTGTCAAGTCCTCACATAATTGCTTAGATAAATTACTCACTTATGCCTTTTCTTATCAAGAGCACATAAGATAGAACTTTTGTTTTCTTATGTTTCACTAAAACATCTTCTTTAAACTCTGGATTTAGAGAATTATTTATATTGAGGGTCCAATAGTGGTTTTATAGTTTGTTATGTAATTGTAGAACAACAACAGTTCGCTTTCAAGGATTCTGGAATGTGAATGTAATCTTTATTCATATTATGGAATTTGCCACTGATGATAATTTTCAACGGTAGGATTTTGGGTAAAGGAGTCAGTTGGTCCGTATAACTCGAATTTACAGAACTTCTTTTATTGCTAACCAGAGTGGGCTTGAGGTGAATCGTTGAGGTCAACATGGATTTCAGTCGCCATGTTCTTATCGTGTTGTAGGCGTTTCCTGGCCGGTGAGATCTTGTCACGAAAGGATAGAATTTTATGTGAGGAGCAGCCACGATAAGATGGTGCCATCATCATATGAAGTTAGATGTGTAGTGTTCCTTTGCATAGTTTTTGAGATTCTTCTTCCAGTGGAAACAGCCTCAAGGAGTCCAGTTACTAGGATGATGCAGCATAATGCCATCTTGATATCATGTTCCGGTTCCATATATTTGTTTCTTCATGTCTAGCGAAGCACTTTGACTGGAAAAGTTGTGGAATTTTATTTGCCGTCCTCCCTCCTCAGAGTGGTTAATCGTCCTTGATGAAATGTCCTCGTTTTGATAGACATCGAAACAAAGGTGTCACTTGTGTGGTTAAGTCCCTCGTCACTTGAATAGCTGAAAAAGTTTTACTTTTTCTCTTTTTCTTGAGAACTTTGCAACTGATTGAGTATAGGGATCAGGAAACTAGGAAATTTCATCAATCTTGCTTGATCACATGTAATTTTGGCACCTTCCAGAATCTAATTAACAGCATTTGTTATTGCTGTCTCATTTTTTTATATTTTGTGTAATTCGGAATTTGTTTATTACTCTTACTTTTATACACATGTATATGAGTGTATACAAAGTGACTAAAATTTAATAATATAAAGGCTAAAGTGATTATTTAGATTTTTAAAGATTGTGATCTCTTTCCTTGAATGAAAATGTGGTTTGCTTCGAGAAAATTCGAAAGGATGAGCTAGTGTACTTGTCGGTACCAATTTGGATGGAATTTCACTATGCGTTTCCGTTATAAACTTCAAAATTCCTATAAATAATTTTCATTCCACACTCAAAACAATATGGGCCAAGTCAATGCGTTCACCTTTTGAAAATCTGCATACAAATTTATGTGAAAACATTTGCATAAACAGTATTTGCAATTAAGTTAATACATACAAGTTTGTACATTCTATATTATATATAATACACAGTAGTACAGCATTTGCTTGGCACTCAAAGTGCTTTTATTTCTTTAAATCTGATGTTTAGAGCTGATGTTTATTTAGCGTAATTTAACTTTTGACTTAAAAGTCAATTATCTTTTCGGTTAACTGGTAGAAGGTATCATGTTTTTAATTTCTGAGAATCGAAAATTGCTACTAAACTTATCTAGATTTTATGTAAAATAGAATTATCCAAATGATTATTATGAATTTATAAGAAACATAGAAATCAGGTTCCTAATATCGATTTCATAAGCTTGAGGGATTAATTTTATTACACATTCATGTTTTGAAGCTTATACAATTTTCAGCATTGTTCCTTGAGTCACATTATTCAGTATCAGGAATCTATTTCTCGAAAGTAGCGATCCCTTATTGCACCAGACAGCTGTCTTTTATTAATTCAAATAATCGAACTCCTTCAATATATTATTGTAAAAAAATAATAATTTTTTCAAACATTCAAGTTATAAGGGGTTATTCACGGCCTAATCAACAAACAACCCGTTATTGCTTTGATCGATAGTCGTTTCAATTACGCATTTCTAAATTTTATTTCATTTCTATCACACTAAACGTAAAAGAGCTTAAAATACGGAAAGGGAGTAGGTTCAGTAAAACAAAGTTCGTTATGCCAATTTCAAATTACTACCAGAGCAAAATAATCAAATTTATTCGGAATTTAACATAATAGCATCAAAATTGCAAACCTAAGTCGAAACATTTCTCACACATACACGGAATCAGGAAAACACTCGCGGCGCTTGAAGGAGGATAGACCCCGTGGTCAGAACACGTTGCAACTTCAATTTATTCTCTATTCACAATCCTCAAATTTACAAAGTAGCCCGTGCGACCACGGAATTTACCGGAATTTAAAAAATTTGTTATACCACTACCACTCTTCTCGGGGATGGAGCCCTCAGCTTTGCGGGAATTTTAGTGAAGAAGTTTGGCTTCTCCGAATCGGACATCGTAGGCTGGCAAAAGTACCGACTACACGGAAGGTCAGAACAAGAGTGGCAGGTCATGGTGCCTGCCGGAAATAGTTCGTATTCAAGGTCCTGGAGTCGTAGACCTTATCCAATGAGCGGAGCCGCCGAGATCACGTGGGCGAAAATCGCAGACTAGGCGAGTTTACAGCATCGTAAATACCGAGCGATGCGCCCCGTATTATAATATAATTCACTCAGATAATGCCTTAAGAGTATGTGCAATTGTTTGAGAATACTTAATATTATTGTGCATTTCATGATTGAGCATTACATTATACAGGTTAGGAGAAGGTTTTCATACAATAGGACTTTGTTCTCTCTTCACAAGGTCCCAATTCTAATTTCGGTGCGACTCTGCTGAGATGGTGATTTCGGACGTCCGTCTGGTGGCGCCATCCAGTTTTTAGCTGAAGAAGTGGCGACTTTTGAAACGAGTGAATGTGTTATTATATCTAATCTCATCTTTCTTCCAATTATTAAGCTTTTGGTTGGCAAGCGGGACTCCAGAGAGGTATCAAAAGATACGATATAACAGAAATGAGTAAGAAGCATTGGTAACCCCTGCCCAGAGTGTTTCCTGGTAGTGCTTTTGGGGAGTGACCCTTGTTCTGACGTTTCTCGCGAAATTGCCACCTTTCAATTAAGCTTTCCTAGGGCGAGGCAGTTTTAAGTTACAGATTATCCATAAATATGTCCCGTCACAAAGTGTATTAATTTCTTTGAACTTAAAAGGTCCAGCTTGATGCATTTGTTCGATTCAATGAGCTCGACAAAATCAGAACGACAGGCCGGCGAAACCCTCGTGTGTCTAGAGGACACGAAGCGACCCAAGGATGACAGCTTTCTGCATCCATCTCGCAAGTGCCTTGGCCTATTTTTGGCACGCGGGTATGGCTTCAAGGTTACGAAACAGTGATAATTTAGCACCTCCGAGAGCACCTTTCACAAGGACAATTACTCGTACCGAATATTTTGGGTACAGTCGTTGCAGCTCTCTTTTAGGGTCTTGATACCTCTCCTCTTTTTCTTTCTCCTTTTCAGTGATGTTGTATTCGGACGGAGCCGAGAATTCGATCACGAATATCGTTCGTTTCTCGAAGTCTTGGAGAACAATGTCAGGCCTCGAGTGCGCAACGGAGACTGCTGCCCGAAAATCGTAGTTCCAGAAAATCTGGCACTTCTCGATTCGGACAATTGACTCTATATCCCTTGGAGCGTTCGGCAGGGCAGGGTCGCGACCAACACCGTAAGAGCGACAAAGGTGGTAATAAAGTACTCTTAGGGCCGCATCATGTCTATAGATATACGTTGTTCCTGCGTGGGTCGGACACCCCGATAATATGTGTTCTAGGTACTCAGCGTGTGCATGACACGCTCTGCACCTATCACTGGGAACTTCTTGACATAAAATGCGGGCATGATATGCTAAGGTGGAGACTACACCGTCCTGGTATGCGAAAATAAAGCTCTCTGCACCTGAATTGAGCCCTGATGATTTGAGGAAAGCAAAAGTTTGGTTTTTCGACAAGGACTGTTTTTCTACATTTCTGTGAAAGTTTCCGTGCATAAGCTTGTCATGTAGCTCTTGGTGAAATTTTCCAACCTCTGCTTTCTTTACTTCGGCTTTAAGATGTGAAGCATCTAGCTGGAGTAATGCACTTTCTTCACTTCTGATGTTAAAATTCAGGCCAAGGGTCTCGGCAGCTTGCTCCGCGGCTTTGTAAAGGAACGCTCCTTCGCCAATCATCTCGTGGTTTCTGACCATCTTTAGGAGAGGATCTCTGCCATTTGCAACGATGTAAGTTGTACTTAAAACAATTCGGTTATGAAGACACTGGAGATTCAGAAGTCCGCGTCCGCCTTGACGGCGTGAAATGTATAATCGCGGAACTGACGAATTGATATGCAAGCTTTTTTGCATATGCATGATCTTACGCGTGGTGACATCAAGGGCCTTGAGCTCGTTCTTCGTCCATTGAGCCACCCCAAACGAGTAGAGTAGAACCGGGACGGCAAGCATGTTATTCGCAGATACCTTGTTCAACGCCGACAGATTGGAAGACCAAATCTGTCGAAGAAGATACTTGTATCTGCTTCGGAGAGATTCCTTCACTGATGTTACGTCCTGAATGCGGCTTTGAGGCACGCCCAGGTATGTATAGGTCTCTCCAGTGTTAAGATGTCTAATAACACTTATATCCACAAGCTCAGGGTCCTTGGGAACGCCAGTAATCTTTCCTTTCTTCAAATGAATTTTGGCACACTTGTCCAAACCAAAGTCCATCCCGATCTCTCCTGTGTAGTTCTTGACGATATTTATAGCAGTTTGAAGTTTGCTTTTACCAGCGGCATAGATCTTCAGGTCATCCATATAAAATACATGAGTGACCTTATGCTCACGCTCGTTAGTGTTGACACAGAGGTATCCAGGAGAATTTCGTAGTGCGAGAGATAGAGGCAGAAGTGTGATGCAAAAAAGCAAAGGGCTCATACTATCCCCTTGAAAGACGCCCCTCTGGAAGGTGATCTTGTTCGTCGTCAGACGATGATTCCTAGATGAGATGGTAAATCTACTTTTCCAACGAGGCATCAATCTCTGTATGCATCTCACTATGTGTGGATGTACCTTCAAGCTTTCCAACAGACAGATGATAAGTCTATGAGAGGTTGAATCGAAAGCTTTCCGGTAGTCAATCCAGGCCATTGATAGAGATCGTTGATAGGATGCTGCATCTTTACAGACACATCTATCGATGAGCAGGTTCTCCCGACATCCTGCTACGCCTTTCTTCGAGCCACGTTGTTCATACATCTCTCGCCACACAGGTTCAATTGTCCGAAGAATCCTATCATTTAGGATGGCTGTGAAGATCTTATACAGTGTGTTCAGACAAGTTATTGGCCTTACATACATTCACGCGCACATGTACATGTGGAAGTATCTATGAACTCATCAATATGCGTAGAATATCCACATTACTCGTTTTCACATCACCCATGAGGTAGAGTAAGTGAAGCTTTTTTTTAACGTGTTATCCCCAGCAGGCCTAATCCACAAGGCTTTTCTTTTAGAAAAGCAGCAAAAGATGTTCAGTGTTATACAGTGTTTAAAGTTTTGGTTTTAGTATTTTAGAGCACGTATGTGGGCCTGGTATACTTCTCTTTAAGGCTTGGTTGGGTCAGATTGAATAATATCTTCCTCAAGGTCAGCAGGATTTTTTTCAGGGTCACCTTCCTCTTCCTCAGCTTGATCCTCTTCCTTAGAAGCTGAGATTATAGCATGAGCTATAGTGCAGTGCCTTTAGTCTTCCATTTGTGCACCGCACGACGCTCATTTTCCAAAATAGCTGTCTGAAGAAATGTGTTCAAAGTTTCAGGAACAAGTATACTTACATCTTGTAAACAAATATCAGAAGGTGGATACTGGTTTGTTTTATATACCTGCGATATAATGCCCTTCAACACAATTAGTGCTGCTGCTTCTACAATCCACAATCATTCCTCCTGTTCATTTTAAGTTCAAAAATGTGGATGAAGCGATAGAATTTATTTATTCGTACCTGAAAGAAAAGTTAAAGGAATGTCAGTTTACCATTGTCGATCTCCTGCAACAAATCCAAGGGAAATACCTACCCGATGTCAGGACAGTGAAGTCGAGATTGCTTGAAAAGTATGGCGATGATATTCTTGTTGCTATAACATCAGATTGCAGGTATATGAAACAAACCAGTATCCAGCTTCTGATATTTTTTACAAGATGTAAGTATACTTGTTCCTGAAACTTGGAACACATTTCTTCAGACAGCTATTTTGGAAAATAAGCGTAGTGCGGTGCACAAATGGAAGACTAAATGCACTCCACGAGCTCATGCTATAGTCTCAGCGGCTAAGGAAGAGAATCAAGCTGAGGAAGAGGAGGGCGATCCTGAAGAAAATCCTGCTGACCTTCAGGAAGATATTATTCAACCTGGCCCAACCAAGCCTTAAAAAAGAAGTCTACCAGGCCCACGTAGGTGCTCTAAAAGTTTAAAAGCAAAACTTCAAACACAGTAAGAAACTAGGCATTCATTTTTATCTATGATCCTTTTTTGGGCGTTCTAATATGATCTCACAAATAGTCTATTTTAGTACCAGTTTCTGTCTTGTTTAGTTTGCTAACTTCAAATTGATAAATGATCCGAGATAGCGAACTAAATTGATTCAGAGGGCGTGAACTGTTTTAATACCGAATTAGGTTTTAAATCGAATCCTAGTTTTTATAGTGAACACTGAATAGCACTGAAAATCTTTTGCTGCTTCTCTAAAAGAAAAACCTTGTGGATTAGGTTTACTGGGGATACCACGTTTTAAAAGAACGCTTCACTTACTCTACCTCATGGGTGACGTGGAAACGAGTAATGTGGATATTCTACACATATCGATAAGTTTATATATACTTGCACATGTACGTGTGTTAGTGTATGTATATATATGGGGTGGTTGCGTCGCCGTGCCACGCCGCCGCCGCCGGCCAACTTGCTTCAAAACCGCGCCGCCGCTGATTAGAATTGGGCTGCGTAGCTGCGTATCGGCGCGCCGACCTAATCTTAAGTTTATATGCTACCGGATTTAAATAAATATCTTATGCTGGAAATTTATCTTTTGTTCCTTCTTATTTTGTTATTTTCCAAGCTGTTTGTCGAAAAAAAAAATACTAAACTAGACCGTCACACCGCACAGTGAGAAAAAAATGACTTTTTTTGTTCAAAATAATATACAGCCCACAAATATTGACCGACTTTGACAAGAAACAAAATTTTTGAAAGCTGATAAGATTTCAAAGAGATTTCTCGTGCCTGATTTTTTTAATAGGCTTACAATTTTTTTTAGAAATAAACAAATATGACGAAAAAGTGGCCATTTCTTCTATTTGACGTTCCCGGTGGTCAATGATGTTCCAATGTTATATAATGAAGAAAGATATTTCTTGTAAAGAAATTATTTGTGAAAAGAATGTTTTCTACGATTATCCATGCTTTTATGTTTTTTTTTTAAGTTCTATTGCAAGAAATTTGGATAGAAACAATATAATGATGAAGACATTTCTTCTTAAGATTATTATTGTTAATATCATCAACAAATTTAATATACAAATTTATTGATGAGGCATTTTTTGACCGAAAAATTCGTTTTCTTCGTGTCAACTTTTTCAATTAAGAACTTTATAATAATTTCAGCAAAATTCATAATTTTTTGATCAAATTTATGATTTTTTTAAAGAAATTTATTTTTAAAAATTCATTATTCGGGCATCTCTCGACGGACAGATTCTGAGAAACTTAAACTGAAAGGACTGAGATTGAAAAAAAGCGTTTTCGTTAACAATTAGCAAAATAATGCATATGTTTTTCAAATGTGTTTAAAACATCATAGAATTTATCACCTAAGCATGAGTGTTAATAAATTATCATTCAGTTTCCAATTGAGAAGACTATAATAACAATAAAAACAATTTTCCATTGACAAATGCGCAAATTATGCTTTTGTTTGTTGAGTTCGTTTTAAACATTTGATACACGCCACTAGCGTGAAAGATTACATTGATGGGTTCGGTCTTTAGCTTTCTCTTTTACAAGTACATCAGCTTGAGCCCTTTCCTTCAGGAAGGGCCCAAGTGTTGAACGTGAGAATAACAAAGTCTTTTCATGCCAACCCATCGTTAAAGACGACCTTCATTCAGCCCATTTGTTTTCAAAACGAATTTTCAAACGACGGATTAGATGTAACTTTATTACTTTTTCCGAGACTCAATTTACTTTTATTGCCCCCATTCAGAAATCTCGGGCCCATCTGCCAGCCAGACGGCTATCTCAACACGTTTCGTCGGGTTCCGGAAAAACCCAGATTTGGTCTACGTCACAGACCTCCCGTTTTCTGCATGGCCCAGATCACTGCCTATTTTTCTCCCATCAAGTTTTCTCTCCTCTCTAGCTTCGCTTCTCACTCCCACTTGCGCGCACATTCATCTATCTCCTTCTAACTCTTTTCATCACTCTATCTCTCTCTCCGTCTTTCTCCATCTATCTTTTTCTCTTTACCTCCTTCTCTCTTTCTCGCCCCTACTCGCAGCAGCCTTCAGTGCAAATCAGATTTTTTATATACTTCGTATTTTCCCTGATAAGCTGGCCAACTTATTTTGAGAAATAAAGAGCATGAATCTTCCACCAATTGCATCAAAAAATTAAAGACCGTTTATTCCAAAGAATGCCGTCGTTCGGAATTCCTTTGTCATAATAATTTTCGAACAACTTACATTTTCTATTCTCAACCGAGCTGGGTCGAAAGTTTATTGATGTATATTCATTAGATATTATTTTCATTCTTATTATAATAGTATTAAAATAATATTCAGTCAATTATCTATAATGTATATATAATTAATGATACTTATAATATTAATATGTTATAATTATAACAGTATGGTATGATATAGCAAGAATGTAATATCATAATATCAATGCTTCTGTTGTTATTATTATTATTAGTTATTGGTGTTTCTAGTTCCTAATTTTCTAGTGGTTTGCGATATTATATTGTAGAAGTAAATATTTGAATACTCGTTTAAAAAAATTTACCCATCGAATATTATAATGTTGAATTTTAATTCCGTATTGTAATAATTTATATTTGTAATTGTCGTTTTCCCCAAATCTTAATTCTCCTGATTTTTGTGTGTGATTTTTATTTTTATTTTTCATCGCGTAAATTAGCCGTAAATTTCATTAGTATTTAATTTCGAATAATATTTAAGTTTGGAAAATCGCGCGCTGTTTCGAGCGCGAGAGGCATAGCGGGTGAAAAGTGGGTGGCGATCCCACTCCAACGTTCTTCCTCTCTTCTCGTAGTCCGAGCTCACGGCATTGGTCAAAGGTATCTCCGCCTCACGGGGCCTCATCCTCGCCTCTGGCTAGAGGCAGCACGCGCAAGCTTTTCGATTCATTCTGTGTCTACCCACCGCATAGCGCAGTACTGAAAGTGTTCCCTCCGCTGCGAATCTCGCTAAGTGTTTGTGCATGTATCTGCCAGTTTATTCTAATTTGTGTTGTGATTTAATATATGATCTTTGAACGGACAGTGTTCTTCTTTATTTTCTCCAATGTTACATCATCGTTAAGCCGTGAGTTGTGTAAAGCATTTTCTCTTTTACCTCCAACCTTGAAACCTCCAACGTCACGATCCGGCGACGAACCTCGTCGTTAGGACTGACGGGAGAGACAGAGAGGCACCAGCCTTTCCTAGCTTTCCTGCCTTCAACATCTTCCTCACTTACTTTTTATGTGTATCTATTCGATTATTTTATTGTGTTTTGAAATACTGACCGTCTCTTTCCTGATATAATTTGACATCCCCTCCCAGAAAGCCCCTAACCTTTCCTAATTCCCCTGCCACTAACATTCCATTCTCTTACTTTTGTGTGTCTGACTTTGATTATTTTTATATTGCGAAACATTGATTGTGTTTTCTTCCTTATTCGATTTACCTTCCTCCCCCACACTCGAACGTCACGGTTCGGTGCCGAATCTCGCCATTTGAACCAGCGGGAGAGCCAAGGGGCCTCATGTCCTATCCACTTTACCTTCACGTTTTCCTTTTTCTACAAGCCCATATTTTATGCCATATTTTTCTTTTTATTTCTTGTATGTCTTATGAATTTGCTACCTTCTCATTGCTGATATCTATGTGATTCTTTTCGTCATTTTCATGTGTGTGTGCGCCCCCCCCCC
>CAKNXH010002380.1:0-44540 GCA_932178445.1 Andricus quercusramuli | reverse complement strand
TCCCCCCCCCCCCCCTAAATCTTTTGTATCATTGCTCATTGTGGTTTTCCTGTGTTTTCGCCTTGTTTCTCACATGCTAGAGATTCATTTATTTGTGACGTATTTATGATTTCTGTGTTGCGCATTTCACATGCTGACCCCCCCCCCCCCCCCCAGACTAATTGTCCCCTGAACGCCGCGGTTCGGCCACACTCTCCTTCTTCTTCGCGCTCCAATTAATCTTTCCACATTGACATTCTGCAGGTCATGGGACGGAAAAGACCAGCAAAGCACCGACGTTTGGCGTATGCGAAACGAAAGGAGTTAGCCGATCGCGCCGAAGTCGCGAACTACAATCCCGCGCATCCCGAGTATCAGATTGCGCGTGATAAGCCACTTGCCGCACCCGCGGAGCTCCTTTTGGATCGGACGCCTACCAGTGAGTCGGAATATCTGGATATTCCATTGAACTTCTCGCCGCTGACTTCACCTCGACGGGAAACTCGATCCTCTTCGCCAAGCAACCAGCTGCTTTTTCGAGCCAGCCGCTCACCCTGTGCAGCCAAGTCACCCATCTCTCGGGGCCTTATCACCCCCGCTCGCGGTCGACGTCCTCTTCTTCGGGTCATTCGACCACATCGCTCTCCAGAGACACAGGAAACCTTCCCTGAAACCCCGAAGTCTCGTCGTACACCGCCTCCGCCATCTTCACGGTCGCCCCGTGACCTACTTCGACGGCATCGTCAACGTTCAATACGGACCTCTGTATTTCATCACCAGCTTGCCCGGGACCCTCGTATCGACCTCTTCCCCCAGAGGCGCCTCCACGAGCACTCTACCATCGCCCCGGAACTGGGGCCCAACCGTCCTGTTCGTGGTCTACTCCGTTCGTGCGAAGAGCGCAACTTCATGATGGCACTCTACTTGAACTCTCTTCCAGTCGATCCCACGGATCACGAATCTCCAGGCTGTCGCCGCACACACCGAAATGTCTGATTGACGCTTTCTTCTCTTCATCAATTGGCCTCATTCTCTACACCGCATCCCACTGCAATCCTCACTATACACAGCCTTACTACTGTTATTGTAAACTTTTAGATTGTAACAAATTCATAACATTCATCAACTAATCATGCATGTTGATGAATTTATTATGAATATCCCAATTAAAAAAGTCTGACATGAAAAAAAAAACGAATTTTTCCGTTGACAGATGCCCCAATAATGCATTTGTTTTCAATAAATTTGTTTGAAAAATTCATGAAATCGATAAAAAATTATGAATCTTGCTGAAATTATGATAAAGTTCCTAATTAAAAAATCTGTCATTGAAGAAAACGAATCTTTCTGTCGACAAATGCCTGATTAACGCATTTTTTTATTCAAGTTTGGAAAATATCCTGAAATTTTGAACTAATTATGAATGTTGCTGAATTTACTATAAATGTCTTACATAAAAAGTCTGACATCAAAAAGAAAGAATTTTCCCGTCGAAAGATGTCCCAATAATGCATTTGTTTTCAATAAGTTTGTTTGGAAAAATCATAAAATTGATAAAAAAATTATGAATTTGATCATAAAGTTCCTAATTAAAAAAGTTGACATCGAAGAAAACGAATTTTCTGTGGACAAATTCCTGTTTAATGCATTTGTTTATTAAATTTGTTTTAAGAAATCATAAAATCTATAAACTAATTATGAGTGTTGCTTTAATTGTCATTAAGTTTTCAATTGAAAGGACTGGCATTGAAAAAAAGAATTTTTCTGCCGACAAATGCCCAAATAATGCATTTGTTCATTATATTTGTTTAAAGAAATCACAAGATCAATACAAAAATGATGAAGTTTGGTTAAATTATCGTCAAGTTTCTAATTATTAAATTGACATCGGAGAAAACGAATTCTTCTGTAAAAAAATTCCTGATCATTGCAGTTGTTTATTAAATTTGTTTATAAAATTTACAATAATAATCTTCAAAAGAAAGAACTTCGCAGAATTTGTACAGAAATTGGCTTTCGGCTAATTTTTTTGTAATTAAGGAAAAATGTAGTTCATGTCATGGTGATCAAAAGTTTCAATGACCACAACTGTAAAAAATGTGGTTTTCGTGGTGTAATTGGGGTTCAAATATCACTATGTGTGCATTCGAAAAGGGCCAATTTTTAGAAAGTATGACATTTTTCTTTCTAGATACCTGAAGAGATTAGCTCCAGTTAAGCAAAAAATATATGCGCAGTGATCCTTGGTAGGTCGTCGGCATGTGCAGTTGGTCATTGTGGCTCGTAGGCATGCGCAGTGGTTCATGATGTGCTGTAGACTTGCGCAATAGGTTATTGCTAGTTGAATTTATGCGCTATATGTTACCGTAACAATCATGGTTTGAACTATGGTGCAGGCCACATTCACAGCCATAAATGTAGGTATTCATATTACGACCTTGCCTTTGACCTTGGCCTTTATTCTTGAGACTTGTTTGGCGGTAAACTTGAATTTTTTTAATAGAAGCTCCCTTTTTCACCCGTCTTACCTTAATAGGCTGGACAACAGCGCCTTTTTTTCACCGAATGGGCAACCCGTCTTGCCTTAATTGGCTGGGCGACAGCGCCTTATCTTAACCGACTGGGCAACCCGTCTTGCCCTAATTGGCTGGGCAACAGCGCCTTGTCTTAACCGACTGGGCAACCCGTCTTGCCTTAATTGGCTGGGCAACAGCGCCTTGTCTCAACCGACTGGGCAACCCGTCTTGCCTTAATAGGCTGGGCAACAGCGCCTTATCTTAACCGACTGGGCAACCCGTCTTGCCTTAATAGGCTCGGCAACAGCGCCTTGTTTTAACCGACTGGGCAACCCGTCTTGCCTCAATAGGCTGGGCAACAGCGCCTTGTCTTCACCGACTGGGCAACCCGTCTTGCCTTGATTGGATGGACTGTGTGGGGTCTCAAAATCCAACCTTCTACGTCCTCGTCGTGGACCCTGGAGGCTACATCTAAAATCTGTAGCGACTGAATGATGGCAATGGTAAATGCATTTATCGCAAGCACTTCATTTTAATAAATGTAATTAGAATTTTTTTAAACGTTTGTTATAGTTATTTACAATTTTTTCAATGAGTAACCTGTATGATCCCTACATGACCTTTACACCCCAGGGTTATGAGTTTGCGACAATAAAATTGAGGTATAGAACGCAGAATTTCTCGCACTAGTATTTCCGAGATCAGTCACATGGTGGGCTTCCTATCCTTCATGAGACGTTATAAAGACGTATGAGTTTGACAACATTATTTCTGTGGCCTATCACAGGGTTTCCCTCTAGCCCCCAGGAGACTGTGAAAAGGGGTAGGAGTTTTACAAAATTAATTCTGTGACCTAGTCACAGTGGCGCCTTCCTGCCACCACAAGACGCTGAAAGAGGTTGGGGTTCAGCAAACATTATTCTTGTGACTAGTCACGGTGTTGCCTTCATGACTCACGAGACGTTGAAAAGGAATAGGTTTTGAAAATCATTATTTTTGCAGTAGCATGGGGGCTTTCCGTTCTCACCACACGGTGGAGCGGGATTAAGGTTTGGCCAAAATTATTTCTATGACAAGTAACAGGGTAGCCTTCCCGCCCACCACGAGACGTTGAAAAGATATAGGGGTTTGACGAATATTAATTCCCTGACCAGTCACGGGTTCCTTTCCGCCCCCATGAGACTTTGGAAAGAGGTAGGAGTTTGACTAACATTATTTCTGTCTCTTTATGAAACGTTAGAAAGGGGTAGGGTTTTAAACAACATTATTTCGGTAACCAGTCACAGGGGTGCTTTCCCGACCCCATGGAGACGTTGGAAAAGGGTAGGCGTTTAACGAATATTATTTTTTAACTAGTCACAGGGGTTCTTTCGCCACCCCCCCCCCCCACCCCTCCCTCCCACAACACGTTCAAAAAGGTAGGCGTTTGACCAAAATTTCTTTTTTGACCAGTAGCATGCTGCCTTTTCTCCTCCATCAGACTTTGGAAAGAGGTTGGGGATTGACAATTTAATTTCTGTGACTAATCACATGGGTGCCTTCTCGCCCCCACGAGACGTGGGAAAGAAGTACGGGTTCGAATAACATTATTTCAGTCATCAATGACAGAGGGGCTTTCTCGCCCTCATGAGACGTGAAAAAGGGGTTGAGGTTTGACCTATATTATTTTTTGTACCTGTCACAGGAATTCCCTCCGGCCCCCACGAGAATGTAGAAAGGGTTAGAAGTTTGACAAGATTAATTCTGTAACCTTCTACAGGGGTGTCTTCCGTCCACCAAGAGACTTTGGAAAGGTGTAGGGGTTTGACCACCATTTTTGACATTGCAATTTTATCGCACGTCACAAAAGTGATTTTATTGTATTTAATAATTATTATTCAGTTGTTTTCCATTCAAATTTTGATATCCCTACTCTTGATTGGGTGGCTTGACGAAAACGGCAGGGTCGGCACTCCTTGGCGCTTAATTTATATGTAAATTAGATTTTAGAAATAATTTTCTTTGTATTATTTATTTTGTTATATATACAAATTCTTATGAGCGTCCCACCTGGATCACCAATACTCCCCCAACGAACGAGTTGAGACTCCGCTAGCCCTTCGTTGCGTCATCGACTAGGGTTTCTCGCCACCTCCTACCCTGGGAGACTTCTACAGTCCAATGATCTTCACCTAATTCTTCCCTACGGCGACGACGAAATTTTGAGTTTCTTTTCTCCACCTCCCACTTCTAAGATACATGGCTGGTCCCATTTCAGAAGAAGGAGGGTAGGATTTTTTTTTTTTGGTCCAAGAAGCAAGGCGTGTTCCTGTTGAGGACATCTTCTTTTAGAAACGGTGGCTACTATCCAAGACCCAGGCGTTTATTCCAGTGAGGAGGTACGAACACCGTTATATTAATTGGTAGCCCCCCCCCCCCTCCGATATAAAAGGGGGCGGGATGATTTTGGTTTCTTACACCGAGAGAGAAGGGGTCGACCAATTCTCGTCTGTCAAACCTTATTTTTGTTACGAGGTCAAATAACACCACCTTGTGGGAGAACCACGGACGTCCACCCTCAAATACAATGGAAAAGCATTCAGCCGCCCGTGCCCCGACTCTGCTATGAACAGCTTCTTCTAGGAAACAAGGAGGACGCTGGAAAGCTCGAAGATCGACACGGGACAGAAAAGGTAAGAAGATTCGGCGAAAAGAAGAACAGGCAGGAAGGCAGACCGACGAAGAGCGAGAACGACACGCGGACTCTCTCATTCTCGATAGCTTCTTGAATTCCCCCCCCCCCTGCTCAACCGCTCCTCGCTTCCTTCTTCCGTAGTCCAGTTTAGGCATTAACGCACCGATTAGATTAGTTTAATTCTGTACGCCCGAAGTAGCACCACGCACCCAAGAGCATCTTATTGTACCCCCCAGCCCTGAAGGACGCTAGCAGTAAGGTAGGATTTAATCTTCTCACCATGGATCCCGCTAAATGAGTTGTTTTAATTCTTTTCCCCTTTTCCCTTTACTATAATGTCGAAATGTGTATCTCAAACTGTCAATTGCGTATGAAATTCGCTAAATTATTACCAATCCCGCTAAATGAGTGGTTTTAATTGTTTTCCCCATTAACCTTTATTATAATATCGGAGTATGTACCTCAAACTGTCAATTCCGTATGAAATGCGCCAAATTAATAACGATCCCACAAACTGAGTAGTTTCAAGTGTTTTCCCCTTTCCCCTTTATTTTAATACCGAAATGTGTATCTTAAACCGCAAATCCCGTATGAAACGTACTAAATTATGACCGATTCCTCGAAATTAGTACTTTCAAGTGTCTTCCCCTTTCCCCTTTATTCCGATGACGAAATGTGTGTCTTAAGCCGCTAGTCTTGTATGTAATTCATCAAAATAAGAGCGATCCCTCAAAATTAGAGATTCGAATTATTTTTCCCTTTTCCCCTTTATTTTAATATTGGAAATCTCTGTTTCAAACTGCCATTTTTGCATGTAAAGTACTAACTCGATACCGAAACCTGTAAAAATTGGGGCTTCTAAGAGTATCCCCCTTTCCCCCCTATTTTGCGACGTTTGAATGTGTGCCCTGAATTGCCAATCTCGTATGTAATTCTCCAAGATAATATCGAATTAATTTGAATGATTTTCCCCTTTCCACTTTATTTTAATAGTGGAATGTGTATTTATTTAGAATTTTTGATTCATGCTTATTATTTATTCATAAATTATCTATCTCATTTCCTGAATTCAGTGCCGAATCCCTAAAAATTAGTGCCGTTAGTTGCATCCCCTTTTTCTTGTCCCCTCTACTTAAGCATCGAAGTATATGCTTCTATTTGTCGTGCCGTACACGTTTTGTCCCGATTTTTCGAAGATATTGTTATTATATTAGCTTATTAATATTATTTAACTCGTCCGGATTTCTTACTTTAATTTTGTATCCTAATTTTTTCTGTTATCCTATTCCTTTCAAAACTTTGTTACTTGTTTTAATTGAGACGGATTGTTAATTCCACATTGTTATAATCTTTGTGTTACGTAGTCAAATTTATATTTGCGCAAAGTATTTGATTAATTTGTTGCGGTAATCCTTTGAGTACTATTTTGAGACAATTATATATTTTCATGAATAAAACTTAGATCCTACATGTTTTAAAGAAAAGTATAAGTATTTGTATTCAATGATGTTCAACCCATCCCCTCAATCTTAATCCAACGACGGTTGGAGGCTGAGCTAGGCTGTAAAGCCAGCAATCCGAAATGTTTTAGTTTAGGAAATTTTTAGTAGTGTCCCAAGAAAGGACTGGCGCCCGCTTTTTTCTTAGGATTACTTTCGGTTTTGGTGGTGTTTGAAGCTTTACTTTTCTTTTATTTAAAATTTTGGATTGTTTTGTGCGTGCCCGGGTCAGACCATGCCTTTTTTCTTTTGAAAAAAAGGTGCACGTCACAATTGACGCCCAACGTGAGGTCCAAAAATTAAAAAGTGGTCAAATCATTGGATATAACTCTTATTTGATTTAAGAGCCAAATACGAAAATCAAAATTCTTTTGAAGTTCAGAATTTAGTTTCCAAATAATGTCTTCAGCCGGTAATGATCACCCTATTCAGTTTACAGATATCGTTCCAAACCTTTTAGATAACATTCAATTAATTGAAATTTGCTTTAAAATAGTCGGCCTGAATCACGAAATATTATTTCCCATCTCGTACCAATTATAAAATCCCATTTTAATCGTTATTCCTGATAAGGATTTTACTGCTCGGTTTGTTTTGACAATGCTGTTTATGAGCCTATCACGACTACATTCTAATCTGAGGAATATCACTCTCGACCCTATATCAGTTACTGCGCTCGGTTTCAAAAGATTGTCCCCCATCATATGTTTATTATTCTCCTTATCTTAGGTCATTGTCTTCGAAATTTAATTGGTTTTCGATTTTAATTCATAATTGCTCACATCATAGCTATCATAAAATTGTATTGCGACATCACTATCGCGTATTTATATCCGGGTTGATTGAATGAATGAAATTCAGTCAGAAAATTTCGAATTTTATTTAAATCTGTCGAGTGGATAAGTTTGTTCGAAAGGTTTCGATTTTCTCTACTTTCGATTTCATCGATTAGGCTATTCGATATAAAATTAAATTAAAAATGTGAACTTCAATTGAAGTAGTTGAATGGGTAAATTTTATTTAAATTAAAAGTTCTGATTATTATTTAGCTTTGATCTTTATTGATGTTCATCTTTGACCATGGTAAAAATAACTGCTGAATTCTGAATTTTACTGGTTGAATAAATAAGAAAATTTTATTTAAAAGAGTAATTTCGGTTATTACTCTAATTTCAATCTCTATTTGAAAATGAATCAGGAATGCGAGTTTAGTTTAATTTTCTTATCATTATACCTAAATATCTGGTTTGAATAATTTTCAATAGTTTATTTCGTACTTGGATTATTTCTAATTTCAAATTATCTTAACTTAATTTTGTTCCAATTTGGTTGATTCAATTATTTTACTTCAGACCGATTACTCAACTTAACTATGCATTTAATGATCTAGTTTAATTCCTGGATTACTTATTAATTGCTCATTATTAGCTGACGACTCAGTGAGTCAATTTCCGATTTGATTGTTTGGTTTAATTTTGAATGTGATGATCTGGTTTAATTATTGACCTAAATATCAAGTAATGATTTTAGTTGGTTAACCGTTAACCCACTATGGATCTGATTAACGAGATGATTTTTTAATTTTTGGTTGTTTAATCGATTTCCTGATTTAGTTAGGAATCAATTATCATTGATCAATTGACTATGAATTTCATTTTTACTTGAATAGTCCATTATATCTAGATTTGGTTAGTTAATTCAACTTAAATTGTTTAATTGATTAATTTGGCCTAATTTGATTTATTTAATTAATTGTTTTGATAATACTTTGAATTGAACAGTTATTGTATTATTTAATTGATTGATTTAATTCAATTTGGTTTATTTGATTAAATGTTTTAATAATATTTTTAATCTGATATTTAATTAATTGTTTAATTAATTAATTTCATTTTACTTATTTAATTACATATTTTAGTAATATTTTGAATTGAATAGCTAGTGGATTGTATAATGGACTAATTTGATTTGATTTGAGTATTTGATTGGATTTCTGTTTGGTTCTTTTTTTTTATTCTTTATTTTGATCTGAACATTTGGTTTGATGGAATTCGGTTTTATTCTGTCAAGCTGGTTCAATTCAAATTAGTTTTCTTTTCCAATTCAATCAGTTATAATCTCGTAAATTTGATTTAATTTAGTTTAGTGGTTTGATTCGGCTAAGAATAATTGATTTATTTCCAATATATAGAATTCCTGAAAAAACGACAAGAATTCAACGATTAAATTTGGACAAACACCACAAAATGCTCCTATTGCAATTCCTAAAAAAACAAAATTTGTTTCTTTGGACAAAAATAAAAAAGAGGAAAGAAAAATGAGAAGGCAACCAACCACATCCCCTTCCTTCTCTTTTTTATTTCTTTCGTCCTTTTTATTTCTATTATTATAAAATCACAATAAAAAAGCATGCAAATTACATTACCAACGTTTCGGTGCTCACACAGCACCCTTATCAAGGCAAGGAAAAGAATACAGGTGACAGGTGGGAGCGGCGACTAAGCGACGACGTTATCCCTTCGGTACCTGAGATCTGAATGTGGGTCAATAGGACAATCCGTCACAACAATCAAGAAATAAGAGAAAGTCAAGACTCATGAAAACTAAATGTAATTAATCAAATTTGAATAACTTTTGTTTAATCTATCTAAATCAGTTTTTAAATTTATAGATGACCTATTTTGTTTTTTAATATAAAGCATTTCCATGAATTCTCTCTTTCTCTCATTACTTTCACTATGTAAAATTTCAACATTATCCCAGTCAAATTCATGGTCAACATCAACAAACCCTCTTGTATGTCTAGCGAGAACACTCTTATAACAACGTCCTAAACGGACATCACTTTTGTGCTCCTCCACCCTGGTATTAAGAAGTCTTCCAGTTTGTCCCACGTAAGTCATCTTACAGATCTTGCAAGTGATCTTGTAAACCACGCCACTCTTTTCAAATTTATCTAAAGGATCTTTACCAAAAGTTATTACTGAATCCATTTTAAATGGTATACGGAAAATAGTATGAATATTAAATTTTTTCAACATGATTTGAATGGTTTCAGAAATTTGACCAAAAAAAAGGAAGAACAAATGTATTAAAAGAACTATATTCTCTCAATTCCTTCTGATTATCTGTAGCCGAGATGTTACTTTGTTTGTTTTTGATTTGTTGAATTCTAATTGTGATATGTTGCTCAACCAACTTTTCTGGGTAGTGATTCAGAAAAAGGATATTCCTAACAATATTTAAATTCTCTTTGTGAAATGAAATGTGGGACAAACCTAGAGCCCTGTCGACTAAGCTTTTGATCACTGCAATTTTGTTTTGAAAAGGATGAGCCGAAAAAAAATTTAAAATTCTACCTGAATATGTACTTTTTCTGTACCAATTGGTAATAATATTACCATCCTGAGCTTTAATTACCTCTACGTCCAAAAAACTGATTGTACCATTTTTCTCTATTTCATGGGTAAACTGAAGTTTTGGATGAAAACCATTAAAAGCATCAAAAACCACCTGTAACTTTGCTAGTGGAACACACAACAAGGTGTCATCAACATACCGATAGTAAAAGGGCAAAACAAAATCCAGCCTCTCGAAAGCAAAGGCTTCCAAATCCTCCATAACCATTTCTGCCAAAATCGGAGAAATGACTGAACCTATGGGAGTACCAAACTTTTGCCTATAAAAAGATCCATTAAATTTAAAAAAAGTTGAATTCATAATGAAAACTATCCCTTCAATAAAATCCTTTTGACTTAACCGAGTACGTGTCTTTATATTGTCCCATCTATTCAAAATTGCCCGTTTAACCAATTCAAGGGGTATATTTGGAAACATTGCGACAACATCAAAAGAAATCATCACATGGTCATCAGGGACAGTTTTTTGAATAATATTTTTTTGGAATTCCCAGCTATTTTTAATATTGTATTTAGAAGTTGTAATTGAGTCTCTAAGTATCAAATTAAAGTTTTGTTCCAAGAATTTCGTTGGAGTGTTAATAGTTGAAACGACAATTCTCAAAGGATAGCCCTCCTTATGAATCTTTCTCAAGCCATAACATCTTGCAAGAACTGTGTCCTCAGTATTGATATCAGTCCATCTTATATCCTTTCCCAACAGTCCTTTCTTTCTCCAATTGTCCAGCATTTTGAAAGTGTCTTTTCTCAACTGTTTTAACGGATTCTCACTCAATAATTCAAAGTTATCACCATTAGAAAGTAAATCCTCCATATCCCTAATATAATCTGATTTCCTCATACAAACCGTAATATTACCCTTATCAGCATTCATGCAAATTATATCAGGGTTGTTCCTGAGGAAATCTTTTGTTACCCTGAAACCTTCAGAAATTTTACGATCAATACTACTAATGTGCAAACATTTCTTATCAACAAAACTCTTCAACAAATGTAAAACCTTATTTCGGAAATCCTGCTGATCCAATATTGGAACTTTGTGTATACTTCATTCAACATCTTTGACTATTTCCATCATTTGTTTCGATTTACTTTTTATCACTTGGTTACTAAAACCTTTACCTAATCTGAGAATATCTGTAACTGAATCAGAAATTTGAATATTTGCTAAATTCACAAACCAAGGATCACTATCTTTTTCTTTAAAAATTTTGTGTAAATTCAAATGTTGCTCTTGAATATTAGTTTGTTGATCAATCAAAATAGAAAGTTTGTTCTCATGCTATTTGTCATTGTTTAAAAATCTTTGATTAAGAAAAATCTGATGTTTTAGAAGATGAATGATTTTACCTTGTGGTAAACATAATTCTAATTCACTTTTAATTTTAGAGATTTTTACTTTTAAAAAATTAACATGATTTGAAACATCCTTGATCAGTAAATTCAGCATTGAGAATTTGAATTTCTTTAAATTATGTTCGAATTGCCTATTGCAAGAATTACTGTGAAAAACAAAATCTCTAAATTTGTTATTCAAGAAAAATATTTTTTTAGGTAAAACATCATTTCTTCGACATTCAATCAAGAACCCTTTTTGAAGGATACTGTCTCTTAATCTTTGGTTGATATCACACCATAACTTAACCCTTCTGAAGGCTTCAGGGCCATGTGCAACTTTGATCTGATTAAAAAACATAATATTTGAAAAAGATAAAATAAAATAATAATATTTAAAAAAAGAAAAAAAGGTTTAGAAATGACCTCCAATCCAAGTCAGTTAAATTGAAATACAAGAATTTTAAATCAGAAAAAAATCAAATTCAAAATCCCATTTAACGTCCAACAATCAATTCAATATATAGAATTCCTGAAAAAACGACAAGAATTCAACGATTAAATTTGGACAAACACCACAAAATGCTCCTATTGCAATTCCTGAAAAAACAAAATTTGTTTCTTTGGACAAAAATAAAAAAGAGGAAAGAAAAATGAGAATTTATCATTATCTCATTTTTCTTACCACAAGGTAAAATCATTCATCTTCTAAAACATCAGATTTTTCTTAATCAAAGATTTTTAAACAATGACAAATAGCATGAGAACAAACTTTCTATTTTGATTGATCAACAAACTAATATTCAAGAGCAACATTTGAATTTACACAAAATTTTTAAAGAAAAAGATAGTGATCCTTGGTTTGTGAATTTAGCAAATATTCAAATTTCTGATTCAGTTACAGATATTCTCAGATTAGGTAAAGGTTTTAGTAACCAAGTGATAAAAAGTAAATCGAAACAAATGATGGAAATAGTCAAAGATGTTGAATGAAGTATACACAAAGTTCCAATATTGGATCAGCAGGATTTCCGAAATAAGGTTTTACATTTGTTGAAGAGTTTTGTTGATAAGAAATGTTTGCACATTAGTAGTATTGATCGTAAAATTTCTGAAGGTTTCAGGGTAACAAAAGATTTCCTCAGGAACAACCCTGATATAATTTGCATGAATGCTGATAAGGGTAATATTACGGTTTGTATGAGGAAATCAGATTATATTAGGGATATGGAGGATTTACTTTCTAATGGTGATAACTTTGAATTATTGAGTGAGAATCCGTTAAAACAGTTGAGAAAAGACACCTTCAAAATGCTGGACAATTGGAGAAAGAAAGGACTTTTGGGAAAGGATATAAGATGGACTGATATCAATACTGAGGACACAGTTCTTGCAAGATGTTATGGCTTGAGAAAGATTCATAAGGAGGGCTATCCTTTGAGAATTGTCGTTTCAACTATTAACACTCCAACGAAATTCTTGGAACAAAACTTTAATTTGATACTTAGAGACTCAATTACAACTTCTAAATACAATATTAAAAATAGCTGGGAATTCCAAAAAAATATTATTCAAAAAACTGTCCCTGATGACCATGTGATGATTTCTTTTGATGTTGTCGCAATGTTTCCAAATATACCCCTTGAATTGGTTAAACGGGCAATTTTGAATAGATGGGACAATATAAAGACACGTACTCGGTTAAGTCAAAAGGATTTTATTGAAGGGATAGTTTTCATTATGAATTCAACTTTTTTTAAATTTAATGGATCTTTTTATAGGCAAAAGTTTGGTACTCCCATAGGTTCAGTCATTTCTCCGATTTTGGCAGAAATGGTTATGGAGGATTTGGAAGCCTTTGCTTTCGAGAGGCTGGATTTTGTTTTGCCCTTTTACTATCGGTATGTTGATGACACCTTGTTGTGTGTTCCACTAGCAAAGTTACAGGTGGTTTTTGATGCTTTTAATGGTTTTCATCCAAAACTTCAGTTTACCCATGAAATAGAGAAAAATGGTACAATCAGTTTTTTGGACGTAGAGGTAATTAAAGCTCAGGATGGTAATATTATTACCAATTGGTACAGAAAAAGTACATATTCAGGTAGAATTTTAAATTTTTTTTCGGCTCATCCTTTTCAAAACAAAATTGCAGTGATCAAAAGCTTAGTCGACAGGGCTCTAGGTTTGTCCCACATTTCATTTCACAAAGAGAATTTAAATATTGTTAGGAATATCCTTTTTCTGAATCACTACCCAGAAAAGTTGGTTGAGCAACATATCACAATTAGAATTCAACAAATCAAAAACAAACAAAGTAACATCTCGGCTACAGATAATCAGAAGGAATTGAGAGAATATAGTTCTTTTAATACATTTGTTCTTCCTTTTTTTTGGTCAAATTTCTGAAACCATTCAAATCATGTTGAAAAAATTTAATATTCATACTATTTTCCGTATACCATTTAAAATGGATTCAGTAATAACTTTTGGTAAAGATCCTTTAGATAAATTTGAAAAGAGTGGCGTGGTTTACAAGATCACTTGCAAGATCTGTAAGATGACTTACGTGGGACAAACTGGAAGACTTCTTAATACCAGGGTGGAGGAGCACAAAAGTGATGTCCGTTTAGAACGTTGTTATAAGAGTGTTCTCGCTAGACATACAAGAGGGTTTGTTGATGTTGACCATGAATTTGACTGGGATAATGTTGAAATTTTACATAGTGAAAGTAATGAGAGAAAGAGAGAATTCATGGAAATGCTTTATATTAAAAAAAAAATAGGTCATCTATAAATTTAAAAACTGATTTAGATAGATTAAACAAAAGTTATTCAACATTGATTAATTACATTTAGTTTTCATGAGTCTTGACTTTCTCTTATTTCTTGATTGTTGTGACGGATTGTCCTATTGACCCACATTCAGATCTCAGGTACCGAAGGGATAACGTCGTCGCTTAGTCGCCGCTCCCACCTGTCACCTGTATTCTTTTCCTTGCCTTGATAAGGGTGCTGTGTGAGCACCGAAACGTTGGTAATGTAATTTGCATGCTTTTTTATTGTGATTTGATAATAATAGAAATAAAAAGGACGAAAGAAATAAAAAAGAGAAGGAAGGGGATGTGGTTGGTTGCCTTCTCATTTTTCTTTCCTCTTTTTTATTTTTGTCCAAAGAAACAAATTTTGTTTTTTTAGGAATTGCAATAGGAGCATTTTGTGGTGTTTGTCCAAATTTAATCGTTGAATTCTTGTCGTTTTTTCAGGAATTCTATATATTGAATTGATTGTTGGACGTTAAATGGGATTTTGAATTTGATTTTTTTCTGATTTAAAATTCTTGAATTTTGATTTATTTCCATAAACAATTTTAATCCAGTTTGTGGCTTTTGCTTCATTTCCGTTTGATTTAATTTGGGCAATCTAATTCAGTTTGGTCCTATTTTGTTGTATGGATTCAGTTCGAGTCGATTTTGTTGATTGAATTTATTTGAATTTAATTTATTTACTTCGCTCAACTTAGTTTCATTCTAGTAGGGCAATTCGATTCAATCTAATTTAATCTGCTAGTTTAGTTCGATTGATCTGAGCGATTCTAATCCGCTCAGTCGATACGATTAATATGGGTTACAGTCAATTTAATTCAGTTTTGTTGCATTTAGTCTGTGTAAGGCCGGCTAGTCATTTATTTCAATTAAACTTGGCTCTAATGCTTCGACTTCCCATATTTTAATTCATTTGTATGTTCGGTTAGACTTGATTTCATTGATTCAATGTGAGTAGTTAAGTATAATTATTTTATCCAGCTTGATCGGCTCCCGTTGTTTTGATACCGTTTGATATTTTTTTGGTTCTGTGGTTTTGGATCAAGTCTCTCAATTCACTCTCGTCCCTGCATTTTTTACACCCCTTACTTTAAAAATGTTACTCTGGAACCCCCCATTGCAACTATCCCATTTGATTTCAAAGTGTGATTTCAATCATATGTGAAACCTATTTTTTTGCTGTGGCCGTTAAGAAGTGAGACCCCGAGGCACTCCAGCCCATTTATTTGCACAATTGTATTGATATTTCACATTTATATTTATTGTGGTTTTTTTTATAACTCACTCGATACCATCATTATTGTTATATCCTTGTCACCCTGTATCCTGCTGTTGTCCGGAACATAATTGAAAGTCTCTACCCCCCTTCGTTATTAAGTCACCGCGGGTGTAAAT
This sequence comes from Andricus quercusramuli, assembly GCA_932178445.1. Classification (NCBI taxonomy): domain Eukaryota; kingdom Metazoa; phylum Arthropoda; class Insecta; order Hymenoptera; family Cynipidae; genus Andricus; species Andricus quercusramuli. The sequence goes on along the minus strand of CAKNXH010002380.1, from coordinate 28,901 downwards.
TTTAAAGTTGTTTTAATATTTAGTAATACCTGAAACTGACAGAAAAAAGGGATTCTAGTACAATTTGGAAATGGCGGAGGGAAGGAGACCTATTTCGTGGGTGTACGACCTCAATAAGGTAGAGCTCATCGAGCAACTAGAAGCTCGGGAACTACCCATTGGGAGGAACATCGCATCCTACGCGAACGGCTATTGCGAGTGATTCGTACTGAGAACGATATCCCGGAGCTGGATCCTAACACCACGGAAGATCAAAGCGGGATGTCCGACGGGGAACAACCTCCCGATCATTCGGTTTCCCATAATTCCCTTCCGGACCAACAGGGTGAAGTAGTGGGTAATAAACGGGGCACTAGGCTCCCAGGATACTATTCTCCGGGGATCGGGAGCAGACAGAACCAGAATACGAAGGAGCAGTACGGTGTCCGCCTGCACAATAGTAACGCCGTGAGTAGTAACCGTCGGGACAGTGAGTCGCGCCGCGGGACCAGTGCACAGGCCCACAATTTAGATTTTGATCTACACCGCAGTGGACGAGAAGATTAACGTACCCCATACTCCCCTCATGAAGAAGAGTCCAACCCTTTCGTACCACAACCCCACCTTCGAGGGTCGAGTACCGCAAACCCTTCCTACCGATTCCAAGCCGCCTTCGAGGACCCTAATCACCCACACTCAGATAGCCGTCGTTACCACACAAATTATGTAGAACCCTATCATCCCCTACTCCCACGGCACGCGAGATGAATCAGGAACATGATACTCACGCTCCGTATGCCCGCAGACCGCGGGCCCCTCTCGCCGGTCAGAGGTCGGGTTCGACGACCCATGGTACCCCCACCTAGTGATTCTCGCCGCTCTAATCGTGATGAGTATGATTTCGCCACCTCTAACCCAGCCCGCGCATACGAGACCATGCGTAAGTCGAACCTCAGATACTCGGGTTCTCGTAGCTAGGACTCGGACGCGTGCTTGTTGCGTTTAGAGGAGGGCCATGACTTAATCCCTATCTGTGACGCGGATATATTGAGAGTGGTACCCTTCTTCCTGTCGGGAATAGCCCTCAACTAGTTTAGGAGCTCTAGGCACCTATGGTGGAATTACGATCAGTTCGCGAGGGCCTTTAAGATTTGGTTAGGAGAAGCAGATTTCCAGTTCGAATTACAGCAGGAAATACACCAACGGACGCAAGGCGAGAAAGAGTTTGCCTCCGATTATCTAACATGCATGAGGGCCATGTTTGACAAGTTTTCACCCAGGATGCCTGAATCGGAGGTAAGTTACGCACATAGGAACCTTCTGCCTAGGTTGCTTCTAGCCGTCCGTATAACGGACATCCGAGACTTCGCCCACCTTGAAGATCTCGCAAATATCGCCGAAAAAAGGTACCGCGTCGCCCGGAATTATAAGCCACTCCCACTACCAGAACGGTCTCTATTACCCGACCATGCCTACAAAGACTCTAGGTCTAAGAGGCCAGATAGGAGACCTGATAGGGGCTTTGAGAAAATATCCCTACTCGGGGAAGAGGAGGAAAAACCCTTCCAAGGGAAACCCCTCGATCTCGCTTACCTTTCGATAGAAAAGAGAGAAAATAACAAACCCAACGATAGGAAAACTAGACCACCCCCGGTTAAAGCAGCCCCAACCGATACCGATCCAAGACCAAGTACGTCCGCCTACCCCAACCGTACACCCCCTTACGAAACCAGTACCCCCCTAAATAGAGACACAAAGAATTTCAGTTGCTGGAATTGCCGTCAACCCGGTCATAGGTTCACCGAATGTAAGGAACCCCGAAAGCAGTTTTGCTACAGGTGTGGAAAATTAGTTTGTATCTCTACTAAATGCCCGAAGTGCTAGGGGAACTGAGAACTAAGGCGCATTGTAGGGTAAATGTGCCTCAACTAAATTTGTATGAGTCCCCAAAAACTCCCCTTTTAGCAACCTAAATTAAAGAACCAACCCGCCCCCCCCCCCCCCGACATCTAGTATGGTCGAGGCCGAATATGTGAATAATGATATCGACTTATCAGGTTTCACTGGAATATATAGCCCTCAAAACTGTGACACCACTCTTTTCATATCCCAGGGCAATATCTCCACCAAAATAAAGAATGTTTCACCGGCCTCGGAAAGCCCGCTATTTCAAGTAAAAACCGAAAGTTTGACGGCACCCCTTTTGCACCCCAACCTTCCTTCCATACCATCTTTTATGAACTGGGAACAAGTAAATCCCAATATCAACCTCCCCGTAAGCATTGGAACGGACCCTAATACCGAAGCCCACCACACGACCCCTATTCCCGTGTATAATTTATCGGAACTACCCTACCTCCTCTCGCCCCTTTCAGGCCCACAACCCCTGCTCTATTTAACGCTTACTATTCTTGACCGACCGATTAGAGACCTGGTTGATAGCGGCGCTTCGCGTTCATTTGGAGGGCCAGAAGGTATAAATTAAATCCGGGACCTCAACCTAAGAACCGTCTATAAGAAGGGTCAAGTCCGCGTAGCCAACAGCCAGATAGAAATAGTATCTCAGGAAATCATAGCCCCGTTCGACGAAAAGTGGACCTCTAAAGGCTACCCTAGCCAGGTTTTCGGTTTTGAACGCGAGGATGAGCCTTCCGAAAATTGCTGTGGGCTCCGAGAACTCACAATAGAGCAGACTGACCAATTGGGTGAGTTTCTTAAGCTAGAACTACCGAAACCAACAGGCAGACCCGGCTTAACCCCATCCCATCAAACAGCGGTATTATGTGCGGTCCCCAAAAATCATGGAATTCACGGTAGCAAAGGTCAATGAAATGCTAGACCATGATATTATCGAACGATGGCGGTTCTCATTTTTGTTTAGACCTCCGTAAGGTGAAAGAGGTTACGAAAAAGGATGCATACCCCCTACCTCAGATGAATGGGATCTTAGATAAGTTTAATAAGATAAGAATAAATTGACCTTTTAGAAGACCTCCACCAGATTCCCTTTCGAGATAGGCAGTCGTGACAAAACAGCGTTCACGGTTCCTGGACACGGTATGTTCCAATTTAAACGCATGGCCTTCGGGCTAACCAACTCCAACGCAACCTTTCAGCGTCTGCTGGACAGTTTAATAGGCCCGGAAATGGAGCCACATGCCTTCGCGTACCTGGATGACATTATTATCATCACCAGAACCTTCGAAGAACACCTCGAATGGCTTTCTAAATTCCTGGGCATAATTAAAGGCGCTGGCCTAGGAATCAACCGGGACAAGTGTGAGTTCTGCTGTCCCCAAGTCCACTACCTGGGCTTCCTCATCAATGAAAGCGGCCTGCAAACGGACCCCGATAAAATCGACCCTATCTTGAAGTACCCTGCCCCACGCAACGTTAAGGAACTCCGGAGATTCCTAGGGTTGGCAAGTTGGTACCATCGGTTCATCCCGAATTATGCCACACTGGCCAGCTCTCTAACCTTGCTACTGAAAAATAAACAGTGTTGGCTCTGGGACGAAGAGCAACAGTCCGCATTTAGGGAAATGAAACGCTGCCTCTCCGACACCCCCGTGTTAGTCTGTCCTGACTTCGAAATTGCTTTCACTCTACAAACCGACGCGAGTGATACAGGTTTGGGCGCCGTTCTCACGCAGAACGTCAATGACGCAGAACATGTCATATCCTTCGCGAGTCGATCCCTGACCGATGCTGAGAGAAAGTTTTCGACCACTGAAAAAGAACGCCTGGCTAGAGTGTGGTCGATCCAAAAGTTTCGAGCGTACTTGGAAGGCTACAAATTTACAGTAGTGACGGATCACAGCAGCCTTAGGTGGTTACACAACTTGAAAAATCCCACCGGCCGCCTGGCAAGATGGTCTCTGTCCCTTCTAGAGTACGACTTCGACATCGTCCATAGAAAGGGAGCCTCCCATCACGTACCGGACGCCCTCTCTCGGATGTTCGAGTCAATGCTACCCGAGGAAATCCTCTCAATTACCGATCCAACCCCTTCTTGGTACGAAAGACGATTTCTTGCCGTTTCGGACTCCCCCGAAAGATTCCCCACGTGGAAGATAACCGACGGTAGACTTTATCGCTACCGACCTGACCCATTAATTTCAGACTATGTGGAGTACCTGGATGAATGGAAATTAGTGCCAGACGATAGTGCAAGCGGAACGGTGAATAAAACGTCAATAAATATGCTAATAGCTGCACGGTCTGTCAGATGTGCAAGGTCGAACAACTGGTACCGGCAGGTTTAATGGGACAACGAATAGTAGAAGAACCTTGAGATTGGCCACAGGAAAGAAAATAGAGGCCGAGTTCCGCGAATTTATTATCAACCGCTGGGGAACGCCCCAGGTACTTCTTACAGACAACGGTACCAAATTCGTCAACAGCACCCTCCGTCAACTAGCCGAAGAATTCAACATAGTCGATACCACCACACTTATCTGTGCCCCGATACACCGGCCCCTACAGAGTCTCGAAGGTGTTATCCCCAACTGTCTATGAACTCTGCGAACTAAGTCACAGATTCATCGGCAAGTCCCACATATCTGATCTAAAGCCTTCTGTGCCCCCTAATAACGAACCGGATGTTGATCCCTAGGTACCGTACCAAGAATAACAGAAAAATGAACCCCAAAACAAAATCCCGAAGAACTCCCAGAGATGGTATACCTCCAGCCTTACGCTGGTCTCATCAGATGCCTCCTATCCAAATATCCTGGGTTCTTTAAATCCCTGCTGGAGGCCCAAAAGATCCAGAAAGAAGCCGGCATGGTCCGACAGACAGCGGTTTTGCAGGACTTTTCCACGGACGAAGAGTTCCTCGAACATTACCGAGAGAAATATGACTTAGTCCCACGCAACACCCTGAATCCCCGGGACGCTGGCACACAAACCTGTACGAGGGCCGTCGACCAGGCAGTCCAGACCGAACCCACTCCTCTACCGGAGCACGCCCGAGTAGCAACACCTTGCACCTCTCCTAACCCCGACCTCAACATGCCCAGCTCCTCCACTTCCGTACCCACCCCTCCAAATCCCGAATTCCGGTATAAATCCCACATCCCCCCAACAGCCGATCCTCTCACCCTTCAAAGAATCGGTTCTCCCACAACTCCTCCCGTACCATGACAACCCCGCTACCCTCTACTTACCCTGACTCCACTTCTGGCCTGACCCCTTCAACCTGCAAACCCTGGTAAGAACCCAGCACCCGTACCAATTCCCCCACCTCCCGTAGAACCAATCCTTCCCACAGCTCCTATAACCCCTTCTGTACCCCAAAGACAATACCACCCTATGCCCCACCCAATCCCGAACGCACCCCCGAACCCATGGACTTCTCCGACAGTTCCCCAAGCGCCAGCATCTCAAGAGGCCCTCCTTCCCAACAGATCCCTTCCCTATTAAAAATAAAAGTCCCGAATCCCTCGAACGTCAATCCCCGCACCCTGGACTTCTTGGAGACCACTTCTCGCTCTGGTTGCTGGAACTGCAAGAAGTCAGGGCATAAATATTCCCACTTCCTTAACAAAAGGGGATCCCTAGGGACGTTCTGCCGTCGCTGCGGCGAACCGAGATACAACGTGGAGACATGTCCTTACCGGTCCAGTCATGTCTACGACTGACCTCCCTATTTCCTTCCTCTCGTTCCCGACTTTCTACTCTTTCCCCTTCCCCTATCAAGCGCATCGCTCCCCTTCTCGTACCTTGTTGCTTTTAATAACCGTCTACTACTCCCTTATTCTGTATTGTCGCCAGCCAACCTCAGTAATGTTTACCATTGTTTGTCATTCATTTTTCTTTGTACTCGTCATCAACCATTATTTGTTTACCATTGTTTGTCATTCATTTTTCTTTGTACTTGTCATCAACCCGCCGCACTCTTTTGTAAATACACATCATTTTTCTTTGAAATCCCTGCCTCTTTCATTTCTCCCACACCCTATTATTGATCGTGGTGTGTCTTGATTTTGCATTGATTCAGCTAACTTCACTATTTTTTTTTGCAATTGAATTTGTTATTTTCTTTTACTTATGATCAGCCAAGGAGCTTCGAATCCAATTCCGTATGAAATGCGCCAAATTATGACCGATCCCACAAACTGAGTAGTTTCAAGTGTTTTCCCCATTCCTCTTTATTATGATATCAGAGTATGTACCTCAAACTGTTAATTCCGTATGAAATGCGCCAAATTAATAACGATCCCACAAACTGAGTAGTTTCAAGTGTTTTCCCCTTTCCCCTTTATTTTAATACCGAAATGTGTATCTTAAACCGCAAATCCCGTATGAAACGTACTAAATTATGACCGATTCCTCCAAATTAGTACTTTCAAGTGTCTTCCCCTTTCCCCTTTATTCCGATGTCGAAATGTGTGTCTTAAGCCGCTAGTCTTGTATGTAATTCATCAAAATAAGAGCGATCCCTCAAAATTAGAGATTCGAATTATTTTCCCTTTTCCCCTCTATTTTAATATTGGAAATCTCTGTTTTAAACTGCCAGTCTCGCGTGTAAAGTACTAACTCGATACCGTAACCTGTGAAAATTGGGGATTCTAATAATGTTCCCCTTTTCCCCATATTTTGCGACGTTTAAATGTGTGCCATGAATTGCCAATCTCGTATGTAATTCTCCAAGATAATGTCGAATTAATTCGAATTATTTTCCCCTTTCTCCTTTATTTTAATAGTGGAATGTGTATTTATTTAAAATTTTTGATTTATGGTTATTATTTCTTCATAAATTATCGATCTCATTTCCTGAATTCAGTGCCGAATCCCTAAAAATTAGTGCCGTTATTTGCATCCCCTTCTTCTTGTCCCTTTCACTTAAGCATCGAAGTGTATGCTTCTGTTTGTCGTGCCGTACCCTTTTTGTCCCGATTTTTCGAAGATATTGTTATTATATTAGCTTATCAATATTATTTAACTCGTCCGGATTTCTTACTTCAATTTTGTATCCTAATTTTTTTTTGTTATCCTATTTCTTTCAAAACTTTGTTACTTGTTTCAATTGGGACGGATTGTTAGTTCCATATTGCTATAATCTTTGTGTTACGTAGTCAAATTTATATTTGCGCAAAGTATTTGATTAATTTGTTTCGGTAATCCTTTGAGTACTATTTTGAGACAATTATATATTTTCATGAATAAAACTTAGATCCTACATGTTTTAAAGAAAAGTATAAGTAGTTGTATTCAATTATGTTAAACCCATCCCCTCTATCGTAATCCCACGACGGTTCGAGGCTGAGCTAGGCGATAAAGCCAGCAATCTGGAATGTTTAAGTTTAAGAAATTTTTAGTAGTGTCCCAAGAAAGGACTGGCGCCCGCTTTTGTGATTCGGTTTTGGTGGATCGTTTTTCTTTTTTTTTTTTGAGTCTTAGGTTTACTTTTGGTTTTGGTGGTGTTTCAAGCTTGACTTTTCTTTTATTTTAAGATTCGGATTGTTTTGTGAGTGCCCGGGTCGGACCATGCCATGTTTCTTTGAAAAAAAGGGTGCACGTCACACATTATTTCTGGGACCAGTCACGGGGGTGCTCTCCGCTCCTACGAGACTTTGGACAGGAGTAGGGGTTTGACCACCATTATTCCAACGAGAAGTGACAGGGATGAATTCCCTTGCCCACCAGACTTTCGAATGGGTTTGGGATTTGACTAACATTATTCCTGCGACCAGCCGCAGGGGTGCCTTCCCACCCACCACCAATCCTTGGAAAGAGGTTGGGGTTTCACCAGCATTCTTTCCGTGATCAGTCACAGGAGTGGCTTCCCGCCCTTTGTGAGAAGTTAGAAGGATGTAGGAGTTTGACAACATTATTTCTGCCGTCAGTCACAGAGATGCCTCACTGCCCCCACAACACTTCAGAAAGGGGTAGGGGTTTGACGAACATGATTTTTGTGATCAGTCAGAGGGCTTCTTTCTGCCCCACGACACGTTAGCAAGGGATAGCGGATAGACTAAAATTATTTCTGTGACCAGTCACAGGTTTGCCATCCCACCCCCATGATACGTTGGAAAGGGTTAGGGGTTTGGCCAACATTATTTATGTCATCAGTCACAGGCGTGGCTTCCGCCATTTACACGTTACAATAGGTAGGTGTTTGACCAACATTCATTTTTGTGACCAGTCAGACGGTTGCTTATTACTCCTACGCGATATATTTGTGTGATCAGTCACGGATGTGTCTTCGCGCCCCCGCGAGACATTGGAAGGAATTAGGAGTCTGACCAAGATTATTTTAGTGACAAATCATAAGGATTCTTACCATCCCCCACGAAAGATTGGAAAGGTTTATGTCTTTGCCCAAAATTGATTTTTGTGACAGTTACAGGGGTTCTTTTCGCCACCACGTGTCTTTAGAATGGGATAGAGGTTTGACGAACATCATTTCTGTAATCAGACAGAGGGGTGCCTTGCGCCCCTCACGATACGTTGGAAAGGAGTAACGGTTTGACCAACATTATTTCTGCGATCAGTCAGATGGGTGGCTTCCTGTCCTTTACGAGACGTTAGAAAGAGGTCGGAGTAAGACAACATTACTTCTGTGACCAGTCACAGAGTTGCATTTCCGCCCCGATGAGACGCTGAAAAGGGATAGGGGTTTGACCAAAATCATTTTCGTCACTGATCGCAGCAATGCCTTTTCGCCGTTAACAGACTTTGGAGAGAGGTTGGGGATTCACCACCATAATTTCTGAGATCAGTCACAGGAGGGCCTCCTTGCCCACATGAGACGTTAAAAAGCGTTTGGTGTTTGACCAACATTATTTCTGTGATCATTCACGGGGTTGCCTTCCTGCTCACACGAGACGTTGGAAAAGGGAAGGGTTTTACAAACATAATTTCTGTCATCAGTCACAGGGGTGGCTTCCTGCCCTTTACGAAACGTTAGGACAAGTTAGGGTTTTAAACAACATTATTTCGGTAACCAAGCACAGGGGTGCCTTTCCGGCCACCACGCGACGCTGGAAAGGGGTAGGGCCACTACTATTTTTGTGACCATTAACGGGAGGGTTTCCGCCCATTACGAGACGTTAAAAAGTCGTAGGGTTTTGAAAAACATTATTTTAATGAGCAGTCACTGGGATGAATTCCTACCCCATACGAGACTTTGGAAAGGGGTAGGCGTTCTACCAACATTATTTCTGTGACCAGTGACAGAGGTTCCTTCCTGCCCTTCACGAAACTTTAGGAAAAGGTAGGGTTTTAAACAAGATTATTTCGGCAACCAATCACATGGGTGCCTTTTCGTCCCAATGGAGATGTTGGAAAGGGGTTGAGATTTGAGAAACATTATTTTTGTGACTAATCAAAAGGGTTCCTTCCGCCATCCATAGACGTCATAAGGGACAAGGTGTTTGACCAACATTACTTCTGTGACCCGTCACAGAGGTGCATTTCCGCCCCCATGAGACGTTGAAAAGGGATAGGGGTTCGACCAAAATAATTTTCGTCGCTAGTCGCAACAGTGCCTTTTCGCCGCCACTAGACTTTGGAGAGGAGTTGGGGTTTCGTCACCATCATTTTTGAGATCAGTCACAGGAGGGCCTCCTTCCCCACACGAGACGTTAAAAAGTGTTTGGTGTTTGACCAACATTATTTCTGTGATCAGTTACGGGGTTGCCTTCCTGCTCACACGAGACGTTGGGAAGGGGAAGGGTTTCACAAACATTATTTCTCTCATCAGTCACAGGAGTGGCTTTCTGCCCTTTGCGAAACGTTAGGAAAAGTTAGGGGTTAGACAAACATTATTTCTGTTACCAGTCACAGGTGTCTCTTTCTGCCCCCACCATACTCTGGGAAGAGGTAGAGGTTCGGTCATCATTATTTCCGTGACTAGTCACAAGGGCTCTTTCGGACCCGCCCGCACAATACGTTGGAAAGAGGTAACTGTTTTACCAACACTTACATTTGTGATCAGTCACAGGGGTGCCTTCCCGGCCCCACCAGAACTTTGGAAGGGTTGAGGTTTACCGAAAATTATTACTTTGACCATTCACAAGGGTGACTTCACACCCTTCACGGGACACCAGAAAGGGTAGAAGTTTCACAAAATTATTTCAATTAGCAGTAATTGGGATGGATTCTCTGTGACTATTCACAGGGGTGCTTTACGCCATCCACGAGACTTTGGAAAGGGGTAGGGGTTAGAGCAACATAATTTTTTTGACAAGTCGCAGCAGTGCTCTCCCACCCCCACTACACTTCGGAAGGGGGATGCGGTAAGACAAATATGATTTATGTGGTCAGTCACAGGAGTGCCTTCCCGCCCCTCCGAGATATTAGAAAGGGGTAGGAATTTGACCAACGTCATTTCTGTGAACTATAGCGGGGTGCCTTTCCGCCCACACTTGACTTTGGAAAGGGGAATGGGTTTGACAAGCATTATTTCTGTGACCAGTCCAAGGAGTTCTTTCCGCCGCTTCAACTCGTTAAGAAGGGGTAGATCTTTGATCAGCATTTATCTTTGTGACCAGACGCAGGGATGCTTTCTGCCCCGTTAGACGTTGTAAAGGGGTAGGGGTTTGACCAACATTGTTTCTGTGATCAGTCACAAGGGTGGATTCCCGCCCTCTATAAGACTTTCAAAATGGGCATCAGTTTGACAAAAGTATTCCTGTGACCAGTCACAGGGATGTATAAGCGCCCCACGTGACGATAGAGAGGGGTAGGATATTACACAACATTATTTCTGTCATCAGTCACGGGGGTGGCTTCCCGCCATTTACACGTTAAAGGAGGTAGGTGTTTGACCAACATTTATTTTCGCGACCAGTCACACGGTTGCTTACCACCCCTACGCGAAGTTGCAAATGGGTAGACACTCGACCAAAATTATTTTTTCGACCGGACATAGGAATGCCTCCCCACACTATACATTGAAAAGGAGGATGTTGGAAAGGGGTTGGAGTTTGACATACAGTTTTTCTGTGACCTATCGCAGAGCTGCCTTTCCGCTCCCACCAGTTTTCGAAAAGAGGTTGAGGTTTGACAAACATTATTTTTGTGACTAGTCACAGGATTGGCTCCCTACCCTTTACGAGACATTAGAGAGGGGTATGCGTTGGAAACATTGTTTTTGTGACCAGTCACACGGATTCTTTCCACCCCCCCCCCCCACGAAACATTGGAAATTGAAATTTTGTTGTCGCCTTTCTCATTCAAACGCCGCCAGATTGTAGTGCTAATGGACCTCTTTAAATCCTGCGAAGGGGACGCTCCTGGTATAACGGGTTGTCAAGATACAGGGGCCCGAATTTAAGACGATTCAACCCGACTGCTAACTTTCAATTGTACATAACTTCTGATACAGTTATCCAATTTTACTTTTTTATGAGGGTTTTGAAAATATATTTTAACAAGGTTTACATTAAAAATAATCATTGAACGATAGAAAAATTATTTGAAGAGAGCAATAGCCGAAAAACACTCGGAATATGCGACCAGACACGAGGCAGTAATTTTCCATCACGACAACGCTCGGCCCCATGTTGCTATTCTGCTTAAGAACTATTTGGAAAACACTGTACGGTTAATTTTACCCCACCCACCTTATAGCCCAGACCTTGCCCCTTCTGACTACCATTTGTTCCGGTCGATGCAGAACGCCCTCACTGGAATACGGTTCACATCAGAACAGGGTATCAAAAATTGGCTTGATTCATTCTTGGCCGCCAAGCCAGCGCAATTCTTTTGTGATGGAATCCACAAATTGCCAAAAAGATGGGAAAAAGTCATAGCTTCGGATGGGCGATACTTTGAGTAATACTATTGTACATGTTTTTCTTAAATAAACGTTCAAATTTTGAAGAAAAAAAACCGCACGAATTAAGTTATAGACCCAATAGCTGGAGAACGATTTAGATATTTTCCTAATTAAAATTTCAGAATAGTTCCATCGTAGCAAAACGATAGTTAATAATGAAATCATGATAACGATTTTGATGGATGGTTCTGATCATCTGTTACAAGTCGAGATGGTTTCTGATAAGTCCTCTTGCTTCCCACGTTTTGGTGAGTTTTTCGGTGTTAATCTCTTTGACTTTAACAATTTGGGGTGCTTTTTGAAATGAGTTTCCTCGCCTTTCAATTGTCGAAGTGCTATTTTTATTCCTGTGACCAGACACAGGTGTCTCTTTCTACCCCCGCCAGACTCTGGAAAGGGGTAGAGGTTCAGTCATCATTATTTCTGTAACTAGTCACAGGGGCTCTTTCGGCACCACCCCCACAATGCGTTGGAAAGAGGTGAGTGTTTTACTAATATTTACTTTTGTGACCAGTAACAGGGGCGCTTTCCAAACAGCTGATACCTTGAAAAGTGGTAAGTGTTTGACCAAAATTCTTGTTGTGATCAGTCACAGCGGTAAATTCCCGGCCCTACGAAATGTTGGAAAGGGGTAGGAGTTTAACAACAGTATTTCTGTGATGAGTGACAAGGATGCCTTCCCACAAGGATGCTTTAAACAATATTATTTTTGTGATCAGTCACAGGGGTGCCTTCCCAGCTCCACCAGAATTTCGGAAAGGATTGAGGTTTGCCGAAAATTATTACTTTGACCATTCACAGGGGTGATTTTCCACCCTTTAGGAGACGTTAGAATCAGTTTGGAGTTTGTCAAACATTCTTCCTGTGATCAGTCACAGGAGTGGCTTCCCGCCCTTTACGGAACACTAGAAAGGGTAGAAGTTTCACAAAATTATTTCAATTATCAGTCATGGGGATGAATTCCCGCCCCACACGAGACTTTGGGATGAATTAGGTGTTTGACCGACATTATTTCTGTGACAGGGGTGCTTTACGTCCTCCACGAGACCCCCCCCCCCACTATGAAACGTTAGAATGGTTGGGGTTTTATACAACATTATTTTTGTGAGCAGTCACAGCAGTGCTTTCCCACCCTCACTAGACTTTTGAAAGGGGATTGTGGTAAGACAAAAATGATTGATGTAATCAGTCACAGGGGTAGCTTACCGCCCTTGATAATGCGTTGAAAAGAGGAAGGAGTTTGACAACATTATTTCTGTGACCAGACACTGGTTTGCCTTCCCGACCCCACAAAACGCTGAAAAGAAGTAGAGGTCTGACCGTCATTATTTTTGTGACTAGTCACAGGGGTGTCTTCCCTTCCTTCATGAAACGTTGGAAAGGTGTTGGAGTTTGACTAACATTATGTCTGTCATTAGTCACAGAGGTGGTTTCCCGCCCCTTACGAAACGTTACAATGGAGTAGGATTCCAAACGACATTATTTCGGTAACCAGTCACAGGTGTGCCTTACCGCCCACAAAGAGACGTTGGAAAAGGATAGGGGTTTGACGAACATTATTCTTTGACTAGTCACAGGGTTCTTTCGGCACGCAAAACACGTTGGAAAGAGGTAGGTGTTTGACCAATATTATTTCTGGGACCAGTCACAGGGGGCCCGCCTCGCACTCACGAGATATTGGAAAGGCGTAGGAGTTTGACTAACATTAGTTTTGCGACCTGTCACACGGCTGGCTTTCCGCCACCACCAGAATATTTAAAGAGGTTGTGGTTTAACAAACATTATTTTTGTGACTAGTCAAAGGGGTACCTTCCCGCCCCCACTTGACATTGGAAAGGGGTAGGTGTTCGACAAATATTATTCCTGTGACCAGTCAAAGGAGTTCTTCGGACAAGCAAAAATAAGCTAGGATTGTGGTGATATAATTTCTCTTAATCTTAATGCTAACTTAAGTAGATCGCTGGGTAGGAAAATAATCCAATGCAAAATTCAGACAGGAAAGTTATCCCATTTATTCAACGTGGACATAAATCCCGAAAGTGGGTGACATGGTTTCAATTCGAAGGAAAAAAAAATTATGTGTAATGGGTGAGGTGGGTCCGACTGGCGACAGCTAGCAAGCGTAGTCGAGCATTACCAGCTAGTCGCCAGCGGGAGCACCCCACAGACGAGCATTCTGGCGACCCTGTAGATAGGTGCCCCTTTCATGGGCCAGATCAGGAGTCGCTCCTCTATCAGTTCCTGCCCCGGTTCCTGCCTCCTCTCCCCCTTCAGGACCCCTTCGGACCTATGCAAGTCCCCACATTTCGGGCAACTGGTGACCATCACCCCTTTCTGTCTGCAGTTTTTGAACGGGTTTGAACGGATTTGAACGAGTTGGGTTCTGTGCAGTGGCTGCGTAGATGCCCCCTTTGTCGGCACTTCCAGGAAACCGTGTCGACCGGGAAGCTGACCGAGACCGGTCGCGGGGCTCCCGCCCTCAGCCAACCCCTGCTGTCGACATATTGCCAGTCGGCTGAGTGTGGGCCGTAATCGGGGTGCCGTTGGCCGTCACCAAGGCGGTCGGCTTTGGTACCGGAAGCTGTAGGGCAAAAAAATGGGCATCATGTATGACCTGATCGTTGGTCTTTATTTTAGGTGTGAAGGGTTATCCCGATCATCTGTGAGTATTTCAAGTGGGAATTTTTCTCATTATCTGGTATCTCTTCAACAAAGGGTTTAAGATATCTAATGTGTTCCTTACCAAAGTTTCTCCCGCCGATAGAAACCAAACCAAAAACGACTTGAAATAATCAGGGTTTGATTTTGAAGGGGCCTATGTATTTCGGACACAACTTAGCGGCCACATCGTCAGCCTTCTTCCACAATCTCCTATTAGGTTTTAAAACTGAATCTCCCACTCGCAATATCCTGGCGAACTTCTTCTTATTATAATATTTCGCCTGAGTTATATAAGCGCGTTCGAGATGTCTGCAGACTAAATCACTTAAGTTATCTAACCTTTCTACTCGCTCCAGCTATTCTTTCGGATTTGGTTCTCGAGGACTGGTTGCCTACTTCCAATTGTTGGCGAAGTAAACGGTAGGGCAGCGGATTTCTCCCGAACTTTAGGAAGGCGGGTGATACTTTCACGGATCCATGTAACGCTGTATTGAAGGCAAAGCGAAATTCGTGCAAATGGGCGTCTCACTCCTTATGATTATCCTGTAAGAATGAGACGACCATCGTCTTAAGGACCCTGATGACTCGTTCGGTGAGATTCGCTTGAGCATGATATACCGGGTTTGTCGTGTGTATAATTCCGACGCTTTCACACATCTGTTCCATCAGCCTGTTCGACAATTCGGTGCCATCATTGGTATTGACCAACTGAGAAGCGCCCCAACGCGAAACTATAAAATCCATTAAAGCCTTCCTGATTGTGGGCCCATTTGCCTTGCGGATCGGAATGCACTCTACCTATTTCGTGAAGAGGTCCGGAATACTACGACGTACTTGTAACCAGACTTACTAGTCGGGGACGGACTCATGACGTCTCCTGCGGCGACCACCCATGGTTGCTCGAACACTCGCTGACTCATCAAGCCGGCTGGGCGGGCCTGCTCTACTTTACACCTCTGGCAAGGACCGCAGCGTCGGACAAATTTCACGGTGTCATGATACATGCCCGGCCAATAGTACCTTAACGCGATTCGATTATGAGTCTTATCGATGCCCGAATGTCCCGCCTGAGGTGTCTAAGTCGGAAATTAAGGGATCAGTTAGGGGGTCGGGGCGATGTCTATACAGTGTACCGTCCTCTACTTTCCAATCCGGAAAGAATCTCGGCCTTTCCTGGACGGCTTCAACCCGTCTCATATACCATGAGTCCGTTGTCTCCGAAATGGTTGCCACTAGGATCTCATCTACATCCTCAGTCAGTCTAGATAGCGCGTCTGGGACGTGGTGTAAAGCTCCCTACCTATGGATAATCTCAATGTCATAACCTTGGAGTTCTAAAACCCAACGTGCAAGTCTGGCCGTCGGGTTTCGTAGATTATTCAGCCAACGGAGGCTACTATGCTCGGTTATGACCTTGAAATGGACTCCTTCTAGATATTTCCTGAACTTCCGATTTCCCCACACGACCACGAGGCATTCCCTTGCGGTGACAGTGTGATTTCTCTTCGCCGCGGTTAGCGTCCTACTGGCGAAAGCTATCACTCGTTTTTCGCCTTCCTGTGTCTGGGTCATGACCACGCCAAATCCGGAAGCAATTGCATCAGTCTGCAGGTTGAAGGGATTATCTACCACGTCTTTGAACATTGGATAAGCCAGTATTGGTGCCTTAGTTAAAGCACGTTTCAAATTTTCGAACGCCTCATTCTCTTCATCGCCCAATGCCACTTCACGTTTGTCCTAAATAGCCGTGTCAGCGGTTCGGCTATCGTTGCAAATTCCGGTATAAATCGTCTGTACCAGGAGGCCATCTCGAGGAACCTTCGTAATTGCTTGACTGTTTTGAAAGCCAAGTAGGGAACTATTCTTTCGATTTTATCGGGATCTACTTTTAGGCCGTCTTTATTGACGACAAATCCGAGATATTTCACTTCTGAGCAACAGAATTCGCTCTTCTCTGGATTTATCGTCAAGCCTGCCTTAGCCACCGGATCGAGAACTTTTCCTTACCAGTATAGGTGTTCGTCGAACGTTTCTGTCACTACTCATTTCCGGGGTTCTAACTCTATCTATGAGTCGCTGAAAGGTTGCAGGGGCCCCAGTGAGTCCGAATAGCATTCTTTTAAATTCGAATAGTCCCCTACCCGGAACAGTGATCGCATTATACGCTTGGTTTTTCTTTTATAGGGGGATTTGATTGAACGCGGCACTCAAATCTAGCCTCGAAATATACCTTGCTGCTTTCAACTGTCGTATTGTGTCCATTATGTAGGGCAAGGGGTAAGCGTCCTTTGTCGAGATTGCTTTCAACTATCGGAAGTCGGGGCAGAGTCTATACTTGCCGCCGGGTTTTCGAGCCATTACTATCGGTACCTACCACTCACTGCATAATTCCTCGATAATTCTTTCTGCGAGCAACCGGTCCACCTCTTCATACATACTCTCCTGGACTTGCGGGTACACCATACGATACCTCTCCTTTATAGGAGCGTAAACATGTACGTCAGTTGAGTTGGCAATGAGGTGAGTTGTCCCTAAAGGACCTGGAGACTTCGGAGGCAACTTTATTTTCAAGAGTTCGTTTGAAGTCTCCTCCTCTTCTTCCAGTAGGGCAGCCACCCCACTAAAGCCCTCCTCTTTTACGAACCAGTGTTTTAGGGGGTAGTGTCTCCCGTTGTTATCTGGCATAAATACTTTACGCGACTTAGCGATATATACCATATCAAATTTTTCTTGACCTTTTAGACCCAATATTAATTCTGTGTCAAAGTTCTTTGCTATTCTTACTTCACAAGTTCCCGTCATCCCCTCGATGGTTATAGGCAGATTGGCCTTTCCGATAACCATGTCAGCCGAACCGTTTGCCATGATCATTTGAGTTTTCTTAATGCAATCTAATTTTTTACCGGAACCTTTCACTAGCTTGTCCCAAGCTGACTTTCGTAACACTACGCGAGACGATCCGTTATCAATGAACGCGTCTAGTGAATCTGAGTCTATTGTAACCCGTACGTGGATTCTATTGGCTACCTGTGACGTTTCCACTATGCTTCCGTAATACTTTCCTCTATAGCCTCAATTGTCTACAGGTCTTTTTACTGCGCTCTTACTACCGCTCTTATCTACGTCTATCGAACAGACACTTTGGCATTCTAGAAGGTTTGACATTTCGAGTTCCGGCGGGATTCCCACCCCGGTAAAACTCTCTGTGTCTATTGTCGCCAGTATCGATTTCGTGTTTCCGAAGCATGAGTTTACCGTAAGTTCATTATTTTATGGCTTGTCAGTTCGGATCTGTGACAAAGTAACTCCGAGCGTTCGAGTCTCGAGGTTTTCCCCCTTCTTTCCTACTACCCCCGCCTCTATGTTAGGGTCCATTTTCGAAAGATGGAGACCTTCAGACTCTCTTGAGTCAGCTAAGTTGAAGGTGGTCCTTCTTTCTAATTTGAGGGCGTCATTCGAATTGTCATTGACGACCTCCAATGTCTCGGCAGTAGTGGGGCCGCTTTCACTACTCCGTTACCTCATTTCCCGAACACCTAGGGCAGTCTTTAAAGGTATAGCCCTCCGTTTTGCATTTATAGCAAATTCGTTACCACCGAGTGGCGCAACCCTTTCGGAAATTAACCTTTTGGTAGAATTTTCGGCAAGTTATTTTATTCGGGTCCCAAATGGGTTTGGTAGGACTATTGTTCTCAACAGGAGTGCTATCACTCTGTTGACCCCCCCCCCCCCGCCTTTCTTAGAACCTTCCGACGGGGTTGATTGTGGACCGTTGCCCTTTGTGTTTCCGATTTGTCCTTTAGGGTTCGGCTTTTTATTGTTGCGCTTGTTAGGTAAGGAAATTCTTGTAGAAATGAACTTTCGGGAGGAGGTGGGGGTTTATATTCTTTCATGTAAACGTTCCATTCTTTCTCCCAGCTTCTCCTTAGTTGCGACAATTCTCGGAAGGAGCGAAAGTACGACCGACGGATAACCCTATGGTATTCTGGTCGCAATCCTCTATGAACCCAATCGAGTTGTTCGACTATTGGGAATTCATTGTCAAGTTTTGCAATCAGACTTTGTATATTTGTTAGGTATTCGTCAAAAGTCTCCTCCTTGCCTTCTGTCCTAGTTTGAATTTGCTCTTTTACGCGTCTTTCGAAATCATCATCGCCGAAGTGGGAACGGAACTCTTTTTTAAATTTAATCCAATTGTAGAATTCTTGTTCGTGGTTCCTGAACCACTTTTGCGCTATTCCTTCCAACAATAACGGCATTGCTGTAAGTAGTTCTTCGTCCGTTACTTGTGTTAACTTCCTACGGTCTTCTATTTTCGTTAAGAAGCTATCCGGACCAAGTTTGTTGCTACCATCACACACTATTTGCCAACTTGAAATGATTTTTTCTAGGTCTCGGTTACTATTTCTGCGTCTTGATGATGACACAGTGCTGTGGGTTTATATGCTTCACGTAGTCTCGCTTTTTTTTCTTTCCGCATGCCCTCTGTACTCAAATCCAAGTTTTGTAGGGCTTCGATTATTTCGAAATTATCTAATTCTCCTATTATATGTATCAGTTCCGTATATGTATTTACCGTTTTTATATGTATAACCGTATTATTGTGTTGTAAAGTTTCCTTTGAATTCCGGTACACTGGAATTTTTGAGTCCAGCATGTATATTTTTCTTTAAGTTTCTTCCAATCATTCCGAAGCTTGTGGAGAGACGGAAAACACTCGGTTGTTTTCGTTAGTTCTTATTTTTGTTAAATTGTTAATTTTTATACTTCATTTTCCTTGACTATATTTTGCAGAAAAACAAAACATCCAAACTTTGTATTATAAAATTCACAAATATTTCTTTTCAAGTTAAATTTGAACTAGTAGCAAATTTTCATTCCTTGTTTCACTTCGAAACAAAAATTTGGAGGTTACGTTTCCTGAAAGAAAAATACATACACAGTAATAAAAGGTGAAATATTTACAAAATACATCCAAATACAATATTTTGTAATGTATCGAAGAAAATTATTGCGAAATATACCATCAAATTCTTAGGATGCTTGGCCAAGTTGGGTGAGCGCAAGTACAGCGATAGAGAAAAGGGGATTAATGGGCGCTCATAGCAACCACGTGGCGAATTTTTGGGTTAACCGTGACCATTTTCAATATTTAGAGTGAAAATGTCGGAAGGTGTTCAGAATCTAGTTATCTTAGTAATTTAATCTCTTCCGAAATTTTCGTACCAAAATTTTTTAATACTATTTCATTTTATTTCGGCGAAATACGTGCAAATTCCGTGAATTTTGTCTGCTTTTATCAATTTTTGTGTGCTTGAGACTAATTTTAGAGGTCCTTTAATCCCTGATTCTCCTGTAGCTATGTTACGACCCAAGAATAATATGACTTGGATTTTTAGTTTGTACTCTTCAGCAGCTATCGTTTCCCTGTTGCCAAATTGTGTTTCGTTCGAATTGAATTCCGCTGAGGTTTCAGTTCGTAGTTTTTACTTATTCGTAGTATTTCAGAAAATAATGAATTTCGAAATTTACCTTCGAAATCTGGCTTCATTTCATGAGCAATTACTACGGGTCTCACCTTTCAATTTGTTAATGCAAATTTCTAGTATGTGAGACCCCGGGATATCCTTGTAGCATGTTCGAAATTGCTTAATTCCGAACCTTTTCTTTGTCCCGTGGAAATCTGTTTGTTTTCAAGGAAGTTATAGCCGTTCCTAGTACTCGGGTCTTCAAAGGTGGTTTGAAATAGGGGAGAAACGGTTTCAATATGGTAGTTGCGAAAATTAAAGCGAGCGGATAATGTAAGAGGAATTGGGTTACACCGACATGGTCGTTGACACGGAGCATCCTCGTGCGTCTCGCTAGTGTAACACCTCGATACCTCCCGTAACTCGATTGTATGTGTGCCAGTCATTCAACCCCACCCGCGTTCATTATACCCAGGTGTGCACACGAGTGTTATGTTTTGTTGTAGTTCCTTTCTTGGTTCATTCCCTGATTCATTCTCTGCTGTTTTTCTGCTTTCGGCTGAACCTATCCCTTTATATCTCAAATTAATTCTAGTTTCTATTCATTTTACAAGTTTTACTTCTAAAATATATTATCATTATTACCTACTGATAAATCTCTTTAATTTTAAATATTATCCTTTTATTTTTACATCTTGGTTTTGGTATTTGATTGCAAGAATATTTATCTTCTTACGCAAAAAGCTGGAAAAAAATTTTTCGATTCGCTCGAGCTTGCCCATTTCTCGTTCTCTTTATTCTCAAGTGCTGACTTGTCAGTCTAGTTTATGCTTACCCTAGTTATATTGCAACCGCGATGTCACAAACGAGAAACAATTATTTCGATTCCAAACAGATATAATTCGAGAATTCAGATTTAATTTGTTTCTAGCTTGAAATTTTGTGATTCCCGGTTTGTATGTAACAAACCACACCGGAATCTTTGTTTCTGTCCCCAGGAACTAGGGCTGCTCAAGCGAGGTTCTCTTGACTCAAACATTACCTAATATAAAGAGATTTGTCGTGGTAAGATTCACAAGTTATTTCAACGATATCCTCACGACTGGACACAATTTTGGGTTACCTAGATGATTAATAGTTCAGATATATACCTATATATCTACACGCATACACACTCGTTCATTTATACATATTTATTATACTGATTTTAGGTTTTCTCTACTCAAATCACACTGCAACTTTTCGAAGATTATACATATTACGTTTTTATGCCTTAACAGGGATGCAATTCTTGTACCGGAAGAACTATAGGTATTGTAGTTTCTGGTCGCGCATTCGAAATTTCATTCACAATTGGTCTTGCGGTTGAAAACTCGTCTGCCATCAATCTACATGACGGTACTGCTGCTCTCGGTGAAACTGCAGGTGTGTTCGGGGAAACAGAGTTTCTTATGCTTCTTGGTAGCCGTGGATTGTCCTCTTGATTCTTTGGACTGCTCCCGTATACATCGAGACTTCCTTTTCGTCTAAGGATCACATTGCGAGCCAAAACGGCCACTCCTCTCGCAATATGGAAACGGGAATAGTAGCCCAGTACGACCATTAGTACTATTGCAATGCTTACGTATGCTCCTTTTATGATCATAAATTGTCTATTCTTAACCTGCCGCTCCAGGCTTAACTGGTACAATTGTTGTACCAATCGGGTCAATCGGGACGTATGTACGCTCTTCCTGAATTATTTTTCAAAAGTGGTTGAAATACTGACACTGAGTGTAATTGGTACACCATGTACCTAACGGGTTCCAACAATGGAATATCCAATAGTATACTGAGGGTTTCTTCCTTGTACATGGCCGTGACCTTGGAGATACTAGACAATTCCTTCAAATCCACTAACGGCCCTGGTACTGGAAATTCAACATCTGGTTGATGATCCTGGATGTCGCGGTATATCGGTCCCACCTGTTCTGATGTCAAAAGTGAGAGGTGCATACGCCCTTGGCGGGACGCATGAATGACTTCAAGAATCCGGTTGGCTGCTCGGAGGCTGTCGCCGATACTAGCACTAACTACTCTCAATGCACGAGTTAGGTTCTCGATATTCTTCAATTCGCCAACGTCATTTTGCACGTTATCTAATTTCACGGTGTTTCGGGAAAGTTGTCTCTCATGAAAGGCTATTTTCTCCTCATTACTAGTGGACAGCTTGTGTATATCCTCCAACTGTGCTCGCACCACGTGGGTTTGTTTTCCGGCTATGTGTGAAATGTTGGCCTGGGCCTCGTTGAGTTCTGCGATTTTTGTTTCGATGGCTCTGCCGTCATCATATGTTAATAACCTAGCCACAGGTCCAATTATGCCAGCCAACATTCCCAGTAGTGGGGTGGCTCTTCGGCTCTTCATACCAATTGGTAATTTGGGTGAAACAATTTCCTTAGTCCTTTGCTTTATTTCATTTGCGTGCCTGGCGATCTCTTTTCTGAGTCCTTCCGCAACTGCTATCTTGGAGTCCAAACCGTAGTCAGAGATTGTTTGTAGGCACGGGCCTTCAAAACCTGCCTGACAGAGGCCTGTCAGGCGTTGAAAAAGCTCCCCATAGGTCGCCAGAGAGCCTTGAATTTTCTTCACGTCGAAAAAGATAGTGACTCTCCAAGTTCCAAAAGGTCCGCCTCATCGTCCCTAATTGCTTGTAATAAAGCCCTGTGCTGGAACTCAAGGGCGTGATTCTATAGGTGGACTTCTGCTCCATCTGTTGACTGGGTGGGGATAAGATTACCAGCAACGTCATCCACAATACCTTCATCTCGCTGGATATATGGGATGGACAACCTTTAGGAAAACAAAAATTAGTGTTAGACCCTTTACATAATACCGGTGAAGTCGGACGTGCGTCTCCAAAAACCAGATGCTCTGCCAATGGCTGCATACCCTTCAGCGCTGCGGGGCGCACGTTCGACTTCAGCATTCTTCCTTGCATGCCGGAAATGACGTTCTTTCAACCCTAGCAATGGGTTACTGGAAGTTTGTCCGCATGCTTGGAAAAACGCTTTCCATCTTCACATTCGAGAGTAACGTTATTATTTTGTGTAAAAGCCACGATGGCATAAGGTCCATGAGCGCGGCTATCGAATTTCCCGTCTCGGGCGTCCTTAACTACATAAACTAGATCTCCCAGTTTCCCTTCCAATGGTCGAGTCTTTTTATCGTATCGACCTTTCGATCGTAGCTTAGCTTTGACCATATTTTGACCCGCTAACTTTTGTATCTCTGTGACTCTTGTAATTAAATCACGAAGGTAGACGCCATAAGTTTCTACCTCTTCGCCTTAAGGAAATGAGCTTGGTACTCGAGCCAAGCGCCCGAATACCAGTTCATAAGGCGTAAAGTTGGTAGCCTCGTGCACGGAAGTGTTATACGCAAACATGGCGAATGGGAGCAATCGATCCCAATCGTCATAGTCACTTGCATAATGCTTGATGTAATCCGTAAGCACGATGTGGCTTCGTTATAGGGATCCATTTGTTTGTGGTCGGTATCCGGAGCTTCGAGCTTTTTCATAAGCTTGCTAACGAAGCTCCCTCCCCTGTCTGTGAGGATGCACCTTGGGGCACCATATTGGGAGAATAGGTTAGTAGCTATCGCATGGGCTACGTTGGTGGTTCTCAAGTTGGGTATGGGTACGGCAATGCAGTACTTAGTAAAGTTATCCTGCATTGTCAGAATATGGCGATTGCCACTTGTTGTGGTTGGGAGTCGTCCACAGTATCCAAAGATACTTTGTCAAACGGTTCCGCGGGGGTGTCGGTAATCACCATGGGTTCTCTGTTCCGTGCTCGTACTAGTTTCTGTTCGAGGCCAAACATCCCCGAACATTCTCCGTCACGTCGTTTCGAAGTCCTTTCCACGTGTATCGTTCCCTTATTTGGCGGTAGGTCTTCGTTATGCCCTTATGGCCACCTATCAAACTTCCATGATATTCGGAAATGATCTGGGCTCGCTGTTCATCAGGAGTAGCCATCCGAAAAGTCGTTTGCTTGTCCCGTCTTAGGGCTAGGAGAAGACCGGGTAGTCCTTGGATTACAATGCCCCAGTCGACCTCGTCGTTATGGTTCTTTTGAATCACGATCGAGTAAACTTTGTATCGACCATAAGGTGTAACTA
Source organism: Andricus quercusramuli (assembly GCA_932178445.1). Taxonomy (NCBI): domain Eukaryota; kingdom Metazoa; phylum Arthropoda; class Insecta; order Hymenoptera; family Cynipidae; genus Andricus; species Andricus quercusramuli. Next base: position 4,841 of record CAKNXH010002380.1, on the reverse strand, counting down.
GGACTTGCCCTGTCTCGGGTTTGCTTTCCCGAAGATCTTGTATGTCAAGACGTTTCGGTAGCGATTAGGAGTCTGACTATTGGGTTTGTTGATTCACAGTCCTCGGATAAAAAATGCGCGTAATTGTCGCGGCGGTACGTTAATGGTTCTTTCCACTGATGCTGGATACTTGGGATTTCCGCGCGAGTAGCGTTTGTTTAAGGTTCTGTCCTTAATCCATTCCCAGGGTCTAGAGGAGTTTCGATATAAGGGACGAGTACATCAATCCATTGACTGGATGGCTGATTTGGAACATCACGTTCGACCACAGTTGGCTTTGATTGTTCCAGTCGCCGGGGTTTAATGCAATTCCCTGATTGTATCTCAGAATCAGCCTTAGATGATATTTCCGTGCCATTCGTTTGGTACGGCGTGGACATAGCACCCGGTGAATTCATAGACCCTGGTGTGGGATATCACGAGTTCCTACTGGGTCGAGTTCCCTGGGCTGGAGACCCTAATCCTTCAACTTCATCGTCGAAACGAACGGTGCTGCGTCTGGCCAGCCCGGAATGTTCTTCTAGGGGTGCTACTTTGCTTTTCAGTCTTTCGTGATTATAGTGCCCCATATCATCTTGGGCTTCCTCCGTGTCTTTGTAAACATTTTCTTCGTAGTTCTGTAGAAACTTCTGTACTCTCTCTCCAAATAGTTGGTCATTGTATCCGTCACATGGATCCAAAGCCTCTAAATCTTTCAGGAGTTCTGCGTCCTCTTCGCCGTCTGAGACATAAGTGCGTGCTATTTGCACTCCCTCGTCCATACCTTCAGTATCCCACATCATGGATGCCACTTCAACTTCCGAAGCATTGATTCCGCGTCCCGAAATAGATTGATAAAACTGAGAGAATGAATTTTGAAGATCCTCCTTCAGTTTTCTCATCCTGGTTCCGTCGTCTCCTTTCGGAGGGTTTATATTCCCCAAGTATTGTTCGTCTTCTGATTCGCTATCCTCACTGTCGACTCTTAACATAGGCACGTCTACTATCCTGGGTTGAGCGTCGGAGCTGCGGACCTGTCCTCCGACTGGCTCGGTTGGTAAAGGGGGACATTCCTTATCTATCCCCTCTCGAGCCAATCGATCAGCTTCTTCTTTCCTTATAATCCCCTGATGACTCGGGACGTGATTCCATACAACGTCGAGGGGTTCGATGGCTTTCTTCAATTTCTCGAGATCCTCACGGTTCTTGACAGTTTTATTCTCGGCAGTTCTCCAGGCGTTAGCCTCCCATTTCTGAATCCACTAGGTAGCACTATTGATGACGAACTTGGAATCTGTGTTCATTCTTAATTTCTGGATGCTAGCCTCTTTAGCTTTGCATGCTGCTTTGATGGCTGCTTCCAGTTCGGCGGCGTTGTTGGTCTGACGACCTCTAGCCGGCTGAGATATATTCAAAGGGTGATCCGGTCCAAACCAGACGCCTATCCCTGCCCGAGATTGGTCACTTCCGTTGTTGATGCATGCTCCGTCTATGTATACATCCTTGTAAGGGTCAGGCACGCAGGACCAGGGTAGCGGAGGAGGTGCCTTAGCAGGAGCACTTTTAGGGGGCGGAATTACCTTTTTGAACATACTCGGGGTTTCTAGATCTGGGAGCATAATGTGCGATCTCCGGAATACTGGGGGATCGGAATTTTCACTATCTGAAGACGAGTTTTCTTGTAAACCGGAGCAGTCTTCAGTGTATGTAGGGGCACTTGGAATTCCTACTCCAGTCCCGTCCCTTGTGAGCCGTTTTCCAATTCCGCTTTCGTTGGGATCCGGCATTTTTGTTCCTGGCGGAGGTAGGTAACTTTCTTCCGGGTCATCCAGATCCGTGGTTCCCATTAGCCTTCGTCGACGAGTATCCGCACTTCTAGTGTTCGCAGGCGGTAAGCCCAAATTTGGTTCTGCTGTTTGTCCGCAGGTGAAGGGCGTTTTAGTATGCTTGTGGTTTTTTAACAGGGTTTTGATTTCTAATAGTACGTTTTTCTACCGCGGTCCGCTGTCTTAGACGAGCGGTGTTCCTCGACGTTCTTTCTTAGTTCATCTCACCATCAGAAGGTGATGATTTTACTGGCGTAACCGGTAACGCTCGATGTGTGACTGATCGGTCATGTATTACCAAAACGCGGGAAAAACTTTCGGCGAGTCGAGGTTCTTGGGAGGTATCGATAGCTTCCTTTCGATTGACGATTTGCTCGGTCTCACTTGGATCCTCTGATCCTTCTGAGTCACTGGAATTTGAGTCCTCCGGGCTGGTTATTGGATTTCCTGACAATGCCTCGATACCTCTGTTTAATTTCTTCTTTTTATATTCGTAAATATACTGGTAATCCTTCAATTTGAGCCGCCATTTTATCAACCTAGACCCTGGATTTTCCACGTAAGTCATCCAGTGTACCGGCTCACGGTCGCAGGCCAGGATGAATTCTCTACCGTAGAGATATGGTCGGAAATTCCCTACTCCTTTAGGACGGCAAGGCATTCCTTTTCCGCCTTGTCGAAGTTTAACTCATGGCCATTCATAACCTTGGAAAAATAGGCTATTGGCATGTCCATATTCTCATTTTCTTGGGTCAATACTGCCCCTACTGCGTAGTCCGAAGCATCGGTGGTTAATTTAAAAAACTTTCTGAAATCCGGATACTGCAGTATAGGATCCTTGCAAAGATGGAGACGCACAGTGGGACCAAATCGCAAAAAGCTGGCCAAAACCCCACAAAGATAGTAAAAAAAGGTGTTTGTTTATTCTGCAAGATGGCCGAGGCACAGAAAGGTAAGTGGAATTGAAATACAGCATAGACTATCAGAATATTTTCATTGGATAGAAAGTAGTTCGAGACAATTTATAGGGAAAAAAATAATTTTTTGAAGTTGAAAAAAAATCTTTGTGGATCGATAAGAAAAAGGTTCACTTTGTTCCACGCTAAAACTTATTTAGGCTTGTTCATTAGACATCTGTTGTTCGAGTGAATCAAGATCTTTTTGCTTCTAGCTGCTTTTCTGTGTACAGTATAATTTTTTGTAAAGTTTTTGAAAAAATTAGAATTTTTTGCATTTATATTTCAGACTCAGGTGACAAAAGCGGTATGACCTGGAAGGACCTTTTTTACCTTTCAAAAGGACATTTTGGAGGAAAAATAATTATTATATGTAAAATTGTGCAGAAGGAATTGAGTACTCAATTAAAATATAATGTTGAGTTAACCGAGAAACACAAAACGGCTAGACGCACAAATATAAACAAAATTGACGCAAGGTGGCAAGAAGTTAATCGCAATGAAGGAAAATTTTTAGGAAAATATAAAGAATGGTTGGAAAAGTTTGTCATTTTAGCTGACGAATCAGTGTTAGGGCTTTCCACAGAATCTAATACCGCGGGTAGCCGCGGTGGTAGTGGCCGACCTTCAATCACCTTCTCCAAAGCAAGCGACAGAACAAAACGTAGAAAAACAGAGGACATACGACAGAAGATGAGCAGCAAAGAACTAGCATATGCAACGTAAATGAGCTTGAGAGCAGAGGGGGAATCTGATGCGGCACGTGTTTTACAGGACATCACAATTGGAACTACATCAAAACCTTCTAGGTATAGAAAATGTTTAAAATTTGTTCAAGAACAACGACTTTCTGATGACGAGGCATTATCGCTACTTATTGAATGTAAGCTTTCAAAAAATCAGTATCAGATACTTTCTCGAACAAGCCGTGCGAAAAATTGCAAATTATATCCGTCTTATAAACACGTTGAAACGATCACTTAGCCTACGCCTAAGAGTAGGCTAGATGTATGCATGGAGGATACCCGACACGGCGGTAGCCATCCAACAGGCGGTAGTAGTTCCGTGCACGAGCGCTAGGAAGTGTCGCGTCAGTTCTCCCGTGACCTACCTCAACCGTTTAGGGTATAAGAAGGGAGGAGAGATCCAGAGCTGGCACTCTCGAGTCGACCACGGGAAACCGAAGTCGACTACCGGAGAAAGATCCGTGACAGACTGCAGCCTCTGCTCTGAAAGGATCTTGGTCCGTTTTTTGGAAAATCCAGGTACGTTATACCAGGCTCTGGATTTAATCGTTGAAACCTTTTTGATCTCTGATCTCTTGGGTACGCCTTACCGGCTCCAAGATTGTATCTGCTTTTGTTCTTATTATATACCTGTGATATTCTTTGTATTATTTGTACTAATGCTAGGGACGCCAATTTAGGTTCCAGCCATTTTTTACTCCACAGGTTGCGTTCTCTGGGTGCACGACACCCTTAGATATTCATTATCGTGTATTATTTTGATTTTTTATTGTTTATTATCGGGGCACGCTGAATCAGGCTCCCGGCATCTTTGATTTTTGATCTTTTACTTTTTATCGGGGCACGCTGTATCAGGCTCCCGGCATTTATTGATTTTATCTTTTGTTCGTTGGGGTACGCTGAACCAGGCTCCCGGTGATTTTTAGGTTTTCAGGCTGTATACTGGGCATGCCATCATAGGCTCCAGCTCTCGTTTAGTTCTTATATCAATCCGGGTACGCTGCATCAGGCTCCGGTGATAGGTATCTTTTAGTGATAGAAAACGGCGCATGTTAAAGATTATCCGCTGTATAAAGATTAAGTTTATGCTCCCCGTAATACTACGTGAAATGTACGGGTTTAAGATTAGGTAAAATATTAGCTCTCTAGCAGAAGGGAGATAGAAATCACGAAGCTTATTCTCGCGTGATACCTTGATTCTAATTGTAATCAACGACGCTCATTGATGCATTGTACCTCTCGAAATAACATGAAGTATTATTCGAATAAGATGAATCTCGTCAAGACTGAATAGT
>CAKNXH010002379.1:408281-420662 GCA_932178445.1 Andricus quercusramuli | reverse complement strand
TTATTATTATTATCATTATACCATTAAGGCATATGCCTTTTGGTGGAAGCGTGACTCACTCAGTGAGGGGGGTTGTAATGTGGGGGAAGGGGTATACATTTGTAGATTGATCGAGAATTCCCGTGTTATTACCATAAATGTGTCAAAATGAATTTTTGTTATGAATTTCATATATTTTCACCATTTTCATACATTTTTCTTAAATTCCCACAAATTTCATACATTGTCATAAGTATTATGAACATTCGTAAATTTAATAAATTTTCGTAAATTTCATAAGTTTTCATTTTCTATAAATTTTCATTTTCTATAAATTTCTATTCTCATTAAATTTTTTTTTTTTTCAATTTAAGAAATTATAGCCCGAGAGCTAGTGCGCATGCATCCAACAGAACTATTATCAAAGTTTACCTGTAAATTATCATACTTTTCCATAAATTTCCCTAAATTACGATACATTTTTACAAATTTCCATACATTTCTAAAATTTATAGAAATTTATAAAAATTCATGGAATTTTTGGAAATTTATAGTAATCTATGATACTTGACGGAAATTTATAGGAATTTATGGTAATTTACAGGTAGTTTTTGATAATACTTCTGCTGGAGGCATGCTGCTGGAAAAATGATGACTTAGCCGGAGAACAGTAAAAAGAACTGAAATTTGTCCCTTTCCAGACAAATCAACTATACTGTCAAATTCACTGGGTTCCCTCAATTTTCACGCAAGCGGCCATTTGCAGACAGTCAAAGGAGAAAATTAGTATTTAATATTGGCGGGCGTGGCGCTGTTTACCTATAGCTATAGGGCCGACGTGCTACAAGACATAATAAACAATAAAATATTGTAATCATTTGAAAGAAATTCCACAAGAGAAATCGAAAAGGGCGGGAAATTTAGAAAAATAATAAAACATACTAATGCGAAATCAGTTACTTATTTTCTATGCGAAACCCTCAAAAGATGATTTTATTTCTATTTACATGCATTACTTATTTGCAAACGTTACGAAACTTGTTAAAAATAGTTGGTAATGTTTATTTTAATAGCAAAAGTATATAATATCAAAGATCTTTAAATTTTTGCAACTAATCTACTTTAATTTTTTTTTCTTATCCTACAGTAATTCCCCGAGAAATTATTCATCTAAAGTTGGATGAAAACGCTGCAAAAAATGGAAAACTATATTTTCGACCAAGGAAAAAGATGCGTAATCAAATTTAATATAAGAATATGTAATTTTTATGTTAAAATTCGGAACTTCTTCCAAAGATCTCTAGGGGACAACGCCGTTCACCGAAAACTATTTACTAGCGGTTATAAAATAAAGTTTGGATTTTTTTAGAACCCGGATATTTTTTTGCTAGTTCCAAAGAATGATAATATACTTACGAATGCCAGTGCGTGAGGCACGATTGTTGGCATCTGTATGCTGTTGCAACATACTGCCCCACATCGACGCATCACTACCCTGCTCACTTGGAAATACATGCGTCGGCTCAAAACCTCCATCTGTGAGATATAATATAGGAATTTTCATTAAAGAATTTTCACAATGAATCTCAAAAATTTGCTACTGTTCCAAAATAAAAAAAGGCCAAATGTAATCCCAGAATCAGCTTATATTTAAACAATAACGAATGTTCCAAATTTCGATAAAGTAAATATATTTTGAGAATTCAGGCAGCCTGAATTACATATTTTTATAGTAATATAATATTTTGATTTCTTATTGTCTACTGGCAAATGTGCAAACGTCAAAAGTTTGGACGTTATGTGTAGGTTAGACATTCTGAAAAGTAAATTTGTTAACTGGTAAGGGTTGAGAGTGTAAGGTTTTTTCCTGCGCGACTTCAATATAAACCAATCAATTTAAAAAGGTGAAAAAAGTGTTGGGAATTATTTTTAATTATATTTTTGTCACGTATGATTTATAAAAATATGTAATGGAGCACTTTCTGCCGACTGTCCATTCCCTGGCGTTCCACCAGATATCAAAAATACAAATTTCTATCAATTATCATTAACTTCTACAAATATCATCAACTTGCCTGAATTTCTAAAATTTACAGAAAGTTTTTCTTTTAAAACCAGGGTTTTTGGGTTTAATTTGAGAACGTGTTGAAATATGTTGTAAACGCCACCCACTGTGCGCTGTTCAGGGAGAACAATTTATTGGCGCTTAAGAAGTAAAAATTGGATTTTTTTTTTAACCCTGGACATTTTTTCCGAGTTCAAAAGAATCATAATATACTTACGTGGATGCATATAGTTCCCAAACATCGCATGATCACCGTGAACTAGTAAAGCTCGACGTTGCTCCTCATCATCATCATCTGTAAGGTATAATTAAAAATTTTTATTGAAGAATTTGTTAACGAACATCAAACATTCAAAATCGGCGACCCAAAACTCCACCTACACAAAGCTTCGGGTAAACGTGTGCAAATTTAACAATTCTTTCCCTTATATTCCATCCTGCATTTTAATTCGTGAATTTTGATGCAGTATTATTTCAAAGATTATGGTACGGTAATCGATGTTGTAGAAAGTTACCGATGAATTATCATAAAAATATCAATTTTGAAAAATTTCTATAAATTTTATACCTTTTCACCGATTTAACAAGTTTTCATGAATATCCGCGCATATTATGCATTTTCATGAATATCATCAATCACCATAAATTTTGATACATTCTAGAAATTATGGCCTAAGCTATTGCTTGAGCGTCCGGCAGAACTGTTAATGAAAGCTAATGGTGAATTACTTCATGTTTTAATTAATTTTCGTAACTGCTAATAAAATTCCCACAAATTTTTTTAAACTATCATAAATTTCGACAAATTTCGCAAATTCCAACTATTTTCATAATATTTTCAAATTCACAGAAAGTTTTAAAAAATGGGGTTCCCGGATTTCTTCTGAAAACTGGGAAAGCTGAAGCATTTTTGCACAGAGGGAAAAGATGCGTGATTGAATTTCCTATAAGAATATGTACTTTTGTGAGCTGAAATTCTAAACTTATTTCAAAGGTCTTTAGCGAGTACAACAATTGATGAGCACTTGAAAAATAAAATTTGGGTCTTGTTCTAAATCCCAACAATGTTTTGTAGTTGAAAAACAGTACAGTATACTTACATGAATGACTTGAACTTGACAAATGAGGGCTTGAACTTGAAGCGTGCTCGTCAGCATTACGCCGGCGCGGCGGCCTGCTTGGTATTGGACGTCCATCTGGCAAATTATCGCTTCCATCTGTAAGATATAATACATGGATTTGTAATCAAGAATTTTTTCAACGAACCTTACAAATTGGCTATTGGTTCAAAATAAAGATAGCCTAAACGTAATCCCCTAGTCAGTTAATGTTAACAAAACCACCAAGGGTCAAATTTTTGATTAATTATATTTTTATCACGTATAATTGATAAAAAAAATTCCATAGGGCTCTGGGGTACAAGGATGAAATTTTTTGATCACGGGTAACTACTGACACTATATTACTACGCATCACGTTAACACGTAAAGTAAAATAAAAAAATTACGTGTCGAATTGGTTCCGAATGCATGGTAATGAGGATAGTCATCAGGTGACCCAAGTTCTATACATGGATGACGTGAGACTGTATTCTAGTTTGGACCAGAAACAGCAGCGAGTGATCAACGTAACAAAGCAGTTTCCAAAGGATATCAAGAATTCAGTTGGGACTGGATAAATGCAGAACGGTGCATTTAACGAAAGGAAAATTAAGGACTGCAGAGCCAGAAAACGATTTCGAAAATGACATCGATGAACTGACTGAGCGCGAGTCATATAAATACCTGAGTATTCTCCTTCTGATGGTATTCAGAATACGATAGTTGAGAAAAGCCTCACGACTGCCTTCAGTACAACACTCAGATTGATTCTTAAGAGTTCTCCTAACTCGGCAAACGAGATCGAGGCACTCAACACCTATGCCATTCCTGTCTTAAGGTACTCATTTGGGCTCATCAAATAGTTGAATACCGAACTTGGACGATTGAAAAGAACCATTTGCATAGAGATTATGAAAGACCGAATGCACCAAAGTAATGCTGCGTTTGAAAGTGTAGTTCTTCCACAGCATAGAAGGGGTAGAAGCGTTTTGGAATTCAGGGAGTACGTAAGTCGCAAGTTATGCAGTTGCGAGACTATTTTGACAGAAGGCGAGATATTGTGGTGGACACCATAGAGGAACTAAAAAAGCAATGAAGACAAAAAGCCATGCACGGTGAGCAACCCAAAATGTTAGACTAATATGAAGTGGACAGAGTGGCATCCAATATGTGGCTGAAAAAGGGCATCATATTTCCAGACACTGTCGAATTTGTCATTGCGATTCAAGGCGCGCTTGTTAGCACCAGAAATAAACGAAAACATGTAATACATCAAGACGTGGTCGACCGGTGCCGATTACGTGGTGGTAACAACGAATCCATCGAGCACATTATTGATTGTTGTCACGTAATAGCTGAAAGAGAATGTACGCACAGACACAATGATGTAGCGGGCATTATACATCAACAACATTCCCTAAACCTAGAACTCTTAACAAAATGGATGCCTATCTTCAGATACATTCCGATGTCCGTTTTAGAAAACGACAATTGCATGTTATATTAGGATATTACTATCCAGACGGATCATTACATTTGAGCCAATTAACCTGACATCACGATGCGAGAAGAAAAAGTTGGAAGATCCCACGGCATCGGCATTGCTCGTCCGTTTATCGAAATTTGCGTGAAGTAAAGATAATCTTTTAGGAATATGAAACATGCATCTATTTGTCCTACTGAGATTTCGCCTACAGGAAAATTGCACGCAAGACCCTTTATGCATATTGAACATTTAAGAGTCAGTAGGGTGCTGGCAGCAGCTCAAATGATGGTCCTATCGTATTGTAAGAAACGTTCTAGTTCATTGGGAAGAGGGCGACTAAAAAGCTGTGCAGTTGCAGATGACAACTCTAAGAAAGAATCCCGGGGCTGCTGTTGTCACCCCCAACGTTCGCCATCGCTATGTGAGGATAAGGACGGTAAAAGATAAACTCCAAACTACACCATGCTCCTAATTTTGTACCTACAAGATCACCACAAAATATTTCAAGCATCATATTAAATTGACTTATAAAATCCTCATCTCATCAGTCACTTGACTTAGTCTTTGGCTATGATGAAAAACGGGGGTCTACCTTGAAACAAGTATGAACGTTGCATTGGCCTAACTGCCCAATGCATCGAATTATGCGGTTACGTCACCAGTATCGCGCAGTGCCACCCACAACAGGTCTCTGTCAGATGGAGGCCATGGTTCTGTTGGGAGTGGCAATAGGGGCAAACCAAGGCGAAGACCAGGTAATGGGCCCAGACAAAAGCGAGAACATCGTTTTAAATGGTCGGATCAACTCAGGAAGGACATCCTTATCTGTTGAGAAGGAAGCTTACCGGCGCGAAGAAGATACATGCAGAGGTTACATGAACGCTGGGTTAATATGCTCCCGAACTATGCTCATTCAACGCCTCTGTACTTTAACAATCTGTTTTTTTATGCCGAGAGAGATATGATGCACTATATCAACGAGAAGTAGAACATCCTCCAGCGAACATACCTCCCGTTCCAGGAGGACCACATTCACAGAAAGCCGATAATGCTAACATGTGAACTAGAAGATCGAAAATCCACCAAAAGCTCTTTCTCAGGGTGGACAAATTAGCTGAAGCTACTACTGCTCTTTCTGATTTGTTCCCAGGAGATGTTAACCTCTGGAATCTGAACTATGTAGTTTATGAAAAGGCGGTCTTCATGCTAAGCGACAATAGAAGTAATGATACTTCAGTAACCCTGAGTAAGACTCGCGAGCGAATTGTACAGCTTCAGCTCAAAATTAAAACGGCTAGACGGGATGCATCAAATGTTCAGTGCGTGATTAGTTACATAACATCAAATAAAAAATTCACCCCAAAAGTTAGGGATCTGGGTACTTAAGAAAGGCAAATTACACACTGAAGAAGTGTTTACTCTTAACCATCAAGAATGAATATGAGTTTTGTTCTCTTTTGTATTTTCTTACTATTTTTGGTATCGAATAATGAAAAATATACTTCAGATGGTTTTTTGAAACAAATTTCACAAATATTTCGCAACTACCCATATATTAATTCAAAAAGAAGTATAAAACGATAAGCGCTAGAGATTATTATCTTTACTTCTTAGGTTTGGAAACCATATAGTGAAGATTTAATGAAGGAAGGAATTCGGAGAGCTAATGATAAGAAAATAATCATAATCAAAAATGACAAAATGAGCAGTTTAATTCCCGATATTTGATTAGGGGGGAAAAGGAAGATTCTTGGTTTTCTTGAATGGTCTTATTCAGCTTATATTTCGAGGAAAAAATATCTGGGCTTTTTTCAATGTGCACGAATCGAAAATCAAACATCTAATTTTTAACATTTCAAATATGCATATAGTATAGTCAGAATGGTTTTTAAGAGTAGACCTGATCTGTCATCGAGCCTATAATACGGGGTATAAAAGAGGAAGATTTTTGGCGTTCGTCAATTTTTAGATATCGAAAATCAAACTTGCAATTTTTATCATTTTAGATGTGACATATACCTGTAAAACTGTGAAACTTCTTCTCGTATAAGAAATGAATTGTTATTTTTTCACTTGCCCTAACACCTACATGATGACTTTTCTGACGAACATACTTGAGAAAGATAAGATTTTTTTATAATCTTAAAATAAAAAGAAATAACTAGGCTCGAAATTAACTATGTACATTCAGAATCTTTATGTATTTTTGTTTCAGGCAAGGACAAATGATACACGAAGAAAGAGAAGATGAACAAGTTTCAATTTTGAGAACTGAAATTATCATTTAAATACTATATGTGAAACCCTCACAGGAAAAATGTGACACAGAAAGTTTTGAAGAAAACCAGTAAAGAAAAATTTCCGAAGAAAAAAAGTAACCGAAAAAGTTCCGAGGAAAAAAGGTAAACAGAATCGTGAGGTAAAAATGTTACTAGGAAATATCAGAGGGAAAACGTTACAGAAAATTTTGAGGGGAAAAATTTAGTAGCAAAATTTCCGAGGAAAAGCCTCAACGGCAAAAATCAACCCCCTGGTACCAGTACCCACTCTGATTTTTGGGCTCAAACCCTTATCGTTAAAGATCAACTCCTTGGAACATGTCAAAAAATGATGTTTATAAGAATTCTAAAATGTGGCTGAAGTCTCTGATTTTTGGGCTCCTCGAAAATACCCACTCCGATTTTTAAGCTCCAGCCCGTAACGTTGAAAATCAACCCCTTTGTACCACGCAGATATGACATTGTCAAAAATGAATCTTTTTGAGAATTTTACAAAGTGGCTAGAGTCTCTGGTGTTTCAGCTTCTCAAAGATACCCACTCCGATTTTTAAGCTCCAACCCTTAGCGTTGAAAATCAACCCCTTTGTACCACGCAGATATGACAATGTCAAAAAATAATCTTTTCGGAAATTTTAAAATGTGGCTAGAATCTCTGATTTCTGGGCTCCTTGAGGATACCCACTCGAATTTTCAGGCTCCAACCCTTAACGGTAAAAATCAACCCCTTGGTACCACGCAGATATGACTTTGTAAGAAAGTTATGTTTTTGCGAATTTTGAAGTAACAATAGACTATCTGGTCTTTGGGCTCTTCGAAAACGCTCAGCCTTATTTTTGGGCCCCAACCCTTAACGTTAAAAAGCAACCCCTTCTTATCATGCGGATATGACTTTGTCAAAAAATAATGTTTTTGAGAATTTCAAAGTATCAGTAGGGTCTCTGGTTTTTGAGCTCCTCAAAAATACCTACTTCGTTTTTTGGGCTCATCCCTTAACGCTAAAAATCAACCCCTTGGTACAACGGAGATATGACTTTGTCAAAAAATAATGTTTTTGAGAATTTCAAAGTATCAGTGGAGTCTCTGATTCTTGGGCTGAAGTCCCTGATATTTGGGTCATATCTGCGTGGTTCCAGGGAGTTGATCTTTAACGATTAGGGTTGGGGCCCAAAATTCTGAGCTATGAAAAATCCAAAAATTCCATTGTGGAGGTGTCAAATTTACGTTATTGTTATTTTTTTTTCAAGCGTCTTCGTGATTAACTTATAATAGCAAAAAAACTGAATTTTTGGTGTAACGTCTTTTCTCTGGTACACCTCGCGATCCTGTTTACTTTTTTTCCTCTGAACTTTTTCGGTTACTTTTCTTGCTCGGAACTTTTTCTTCACTGTTTTTCCTCAAAACTTTCTGTGTCACATTTTTCCAATGTAAACGTGAAATTTTTTTCAGTTTTCAACTAGAAGCTTCTAAAATTTTAAAAGTTGAAATTGGAATCGCAGGGATTTGAACAAAAAACTAGTTTCCTGTTACGTCAGGTATCATTTGATGACACCTAAGATTCTAAAAAATCTTTCCACATAGAAGAAGTGTCTTAGAATCTTTCACATTTTTCCAATTTTTTCAATTCTGCAAAACTGAAAAAATTGCCTTAAAATCTTCCAGATTCTTCTTTGGCAATTTTTTTAATCTTTCTAAATGTCTGGAAATATTATCATGTATTCCCTGAGCATTTTTTTGTCAAAATAAAAAATTATTCAAAATTGTCCCGGAAATTAAAAAAAAACGTTATCTTCACGAATCTCTTTAGAATTCTTTAAAAGCTTGAAAATCTGTAAAAATTTACAATTTGTTTCAAAATTTTTAAAAATTGTTTTCTTTCAATTTTGGGATTCTTTTAAAATATTTTCAAATATTCTTAAAAAATTAGATGTGCAAATGAAAAAATCATTTGAATTTTTGATAGGTATTTGAGGAAAATTGTTCAATGTCCTGAAACCTGTCATAATTTTCAAAACTCTTTTCTTTCGAAATTTTGGAAAATTTACAGTCAAACAGTATATATTTTGAAGTCAATAAAAGATCAAGGAATTTTTTTTTATTCTTGCAAAGCTCGAAAATTGTCGTGTGTGAACAGTTTATAAATTATAGCGTGTTAACAGATTATTAAGAAAAAAAATATTGAGAATATTCAAACGAAAGCAGCTGATCAAATAGGACACAGTAGGCCAAGATCTGATTGCTTCATATTATTTTGATGTCATTCACATTTACTGAATAACAAGGCAATAAAAAAATTAGAGTAAATCTTGAGTGTTGAGAAAATAAAAATCTCATGAAGGAATGGCGCAATTGTTTGATTTTAACAGGGATTCTGTGATAAATTTAGAGTGATTGCTTCATTATAGCCCTGACGAAACATTCACATCTGATAATCATGTTGCAAGAAATAATTAAATAAATTTTAAAAACATCCCAATTATATATTTCTAGCTTCGACAATTAAAAAAGTTGTGTAATAGGTAATCAAATTCGTTAAGGTATAATACTTTTATACAAGATTAGTTAAATATTGGTCAATATAATTTAATTTTTAGCAAAACCGTTGAATTCGTAACCATACAATTGAACTTTTCGACATACAAAAAGATGAATTTTCAAACAAATAATAAAATTTTCGAAAAAAAATTTAATTATCAACCAAATAGTTGCAATCACAACGAAAATATTCAACTTTCGAGTAAAAGGGACGAAGTTTTCAGAATATATTTTAATTTTTTACCAAATAGATGAATTCTCAACTTTAAAAAGAATAATTTACTATCCATAGTGAAGAATGTTCAACAAAATAGTTAAATCTTTAATAACATAATTAAATTTCTCACAAAATATTTCAATTTTCAAACAGAAGAAGTCGAATTTGGCCAAAAAAATAAATTCTCAAAGAAAAATGTTGCAGTTACATATGATAACCAAAATATATTAGAATTCAAAATCCAAAGCAGTTTAATTCAACCAAAAGAGGAGAATTTTCTACAGAGCAGTTGAATTTTTAAACGGGAAATATGAATTTTCAATAAAAGGTTGAATTTTCAACAAGAAGGAATGAATTTTTAACAACATTGTTGAACCTTCTCGACGAGAGTTAAATTTTTGCCAAAAAATTGATTTTTGAGCAAATGTTTGAATTGTCAACCGGATATTTTAATTTTTCATCAAATTATTAAATGTTTAAGCAAGAGACGAGTTTTCTACAAAAGAGTTGAATTTTCAACTAATTAGTTGAATTCACAACGAACGTGATAGAAAAATTGGTTAGGAAAGATGAATTTTCATCAAAATAGTTCAAGATTAAACTAAAAACTATCAATTTTTGAAGAAAAATGGAATAGTTAAAAATTCCTATTTAAAATGGATTTGAATAAATATATATTTTTCAACAAACTGTTCGAACTTTCCATCAAAAAGATGAATCTTCATTTGATAAAACGAATTTTCACAAAAGTAGTTCAATTTTCCACCAAGTAGTTGAGTTTTCAACCAAAAATAGAAATATTCAATATAATGGATGAATATTTAAATTGAAGATATGAGTTGTCAACCCAGAATAGAAATTTTGAATTTTTATTAAATAAAAATAGTTTTCAAACGACACAAAAACAAATGTTCAGTTTAAAAAATTATAGGCCCTCTCTGGGGCCCGCCCCCGGTGGCCCATCTCTACTGTAAGAAACTGTCAGAAAAAAAGTTTATCCCCCCCCCCCCCTCCATTCTTTCTGTAAGTTATTTTTAGTTTTCAAATAAGTTTTACTATATTTTTTATATTCCCTTATTTTTCCTTGTCTAATTTCTTTAAACATAGAATCTTTTCTAAACGGAATAGAAAGGTATTTCAGATAAGAATTCAAAATTTTCAAATTCATTAATTTCTTTAAACAAAAGAATGTCTTTTCTTATAAAAGATGTTTTTTCTACAAAATACTTTAATTATAAACCTAAAAAAATGAATTCCCAACAAAAAGTGTCACAGTTTATATTTCAATCAAAAAAGATGAAATTTTGTACAAAAAAAAAAGTTTTTTAAAACCCATAAAGACGATTTTTCAATAAATAAAGATTTTTCACCAAAGAAAAAAAATTTCACCTAAATTGTTGAACCTCCAAGCCAAAAGACGAATTTTCTCTACAAAAATTGAATTTACAAACAAAAAATATGACTTCAGCTAGAAATTATTTTTCCACAAAACTGATGCATTTTTACCCAACAAAAATGAAATGTTAAAACAAAAAAATTATTATTTATTTATCAAAAAGGGAAAATTTCATCAAAAAAGAATTATCCTAAAAAATGGAAAACTTACATTTTCAGTTAAAAAATTAATTTGAAACCAAAAGAAACACTTTCACTAAACAGTTAAATTTTCAATTGAAATTTTTTTTTTAATAATGTAGTTTAAGTTTTACCAAAGAAGATGAATTTTCAACAAAATAGGTCAGCTTTCAACCAAAGAGATGAATTTTCAACTAATTTATAAATCAAAAGGATGAATTAAAAAAAAGAAAGATGAATTTTCTGTTAAAAAAGATTTTAGTTGACTTTTCACGATCCAAATATGAATTTCTTACCAAGAAATAAGTTTCTCCAAAAAAATGAAGTTTTTAATCCAAAAAGACGAATTTTTACCCAAAAAGGATGACTTTTAAACAAAATTGTTCAATTATGATATGAATTTTTTAACAAAAAATAAGTTTCTACAAACAAAATTGAATTTTTCATTCAAAAAGAAGAATTTTTGAAATCCAAAGGTATGAATTTTCAACGAAATAGTTGAATTTGTATCCATAAAGGGGGAATTATTACTAAAACAAATGAATTTTTAATAAAAAAATAGTGCATTTTTTCATAGCTAAACTTTCATACAGAAAAGCTTTCAGTTCATTCTTTGACATCAAAATATAAATTTCAGACAAAACGTAAATTTTCTACGAAATAATTGAATTTTCAAAAAAACAGTAGAATTTTCAACCAAAATAGTTTTATCTTCAACCAAACAGTTGCATTTTTATCCAAGAAAGATGAAATTTCTCTTTAAACTTATTTTTAATTTAAAAAAACAAACAAATTTTCAAAAAAATAGTAGCCCAGGTGCGAAATTCGGTCGGCTGCCAGAGATTGACCATCAGCCCGAAGTTGGCCCTGCATGGTAAACGATCTACGGTAATTAGAGTTGGGCCGACTAAGGTGTTTTCAAGCTGCCATGGTCTCACCGACGTTGGCGACCGACGTCGGCGGTGGGCGAAAAGCCGTCTGTCGGCCCATTTCTGGCTCAACGTTGGGCCAACGATCGGATAAACTATGGCAGATTGGTCGATACGACCGAAAGAATGCGGTCGGTCCAGCTCTAGATACAGCAGTCGGTTAGCCACAAGCCACCATGATGCACCCGACGGTCGGTCAAACCTTGGCCCATATATGGC
>CAKNXH010002379.1:380707-408271 GCA_932178445.1 Andricus quercusramuli | reverse complement strand
ATTGGCTTGTACAAGTCACCATGATGCACCCGACGGTCGGTCAAACCGTGGCCCAAATATGGGCCGACCGTCGGATAAACGCTGGTTCATTGTTAAAAAAAAGCCGTTAAAGTACGTTCAGTCCGACTCTGGACAATAGATGGCCCGACCGTCGAGATAACATTGGTTTGAATTATTTATTAAAATATTATATAATTTATATTCATATTATATATGTTGCATAATAATACAAAAATTAATGAGAAAAAACATTTAACAAATTGTTTTTTAACTACTTTGAGCTGTAGCTTATGAGGATGGTTTTTTCATTGACTTTCAATTCTTCAGGTATAGAGTAATGGGTAAGACTCCCGACTGCTAGGCGATAGATTCAGGTATAGGTGTAGGTTCGAAACCCCGTAGGGTTAGAAATTTTATTTGTAATATAATTTAAAAAAATGTAATATATGTATTCAATCTAAGCAGGACCATTAACATTTATAGTCAAAATAATCGCAATTAATTACTATTTATTTTTTGAATACCTATTTTGTGTATTTCCACCTGTGTAGTACGAACCTTCAAAATCAAAGTCGGCCCCACATTGTTGTCCAGGGTTGGGCCAACATCATCTTAAAAGATGGCCCATATATGGGACCAAATATCGGGCCGACTTTGAGAATCCAAAGGCGGTTGACCGTTATCATTTAGCTGGTTGGCCCGACCAGTGGCGCACAAAGTTGGACCGACCGTCCGACGGTTGGCCCGACCGTGGCCCAACGGTCAATTCGCACCTGGGAGAATTTTAATCCAGAAAAGATTTAAGTTCTCTTTTCAAAACCAAAATATGTAATTTAACCAAAAAGTGAATTCTCCACAAAACACTGCAATTTTCAACAAAACAGAAGAATCTTCAGCCAAAAAGTATGAGTTTTGAACAAAATTGTTGAATTTTAAACCAAACAGTTGCATTTTCATCCAAGAAAGATGTAATTTCTGCTAAAGCAGGTGAAGTTTTAAATAAAAAAGACAAATCTTCAAAAAAAGAGTTGAATTTTCATCCAAAAGGATTTCCATAGACTTTTCAACCGAAAAATACAAATTTTAAACAAAAAGTAAATTTTCTAAAGATGAACTTTTAAATTAAATAGAAAAATTTTCAGAAAAAATAATCTTCATACCAAAAAGATTTCAGTTGACTTATCAGCAACAAAATATGAATTCTAAATAAAAGGTTAATATTATACGGAAAGAGTTGAATTTTGAACCCAAAAGACGAATTTTTAACAAAACAGTTGAAGTTGAGAAAAAATTGATGTCCTTTTAAGGAAATTGTTAAATTTTCAACCAAATAATAAAATTAATAACTAAAAGGATAATCTTCTTCTAAGGTTCAATTTATTTCACAAAAGGTTCGAAACTCGAATTTGAGCAAATTATTATGTCTGTTTATTTCTATCACATATGAAAGAACATATCTGAAAAAATGTATTCTGGAATTTCAAGAATGCTGCAATATAAGCTAGAGCTATTATTACATTTTCTTGCCTTTCATACGTGTACCCAATTGTGTTAGAAATACGATGATGACGAATTTTTTGGTAAACGATGAGAAGCAATTCATCTTCGTAAACAAGAAAGATGAAGACGTCAGTAACCTAAATTAGAATAAAGTTTTCCTATTCTAGATTCAACTACAAAGATTTCTTTAAAATCCTCAATATGGTATTTATTTATGTATAAATCAGCGTATAAGGGTCCAACGATATACTTTATTTCAAATAATGATAAGTTCTTAAAAACTCTGACAAATTTAAGAAAATTCAGTTACAAGTTTCATAATTTTCAGTTACAGATACGGAATTTTCTTATTCATTGTGTTTGAAAATTCCGGACATTACACGAAAAAAATTTTACGCTTTGAATGAAGAAAATTTTAGACCATGATATGTGACAGAGAATTACATAACCTTTTTTGAAGAAGATTAAATAAAAAAAACTATTAAGCAATAATAAGTGCTTTCGAAATATCAGTGGTAAGAAATATAATATAGTATATAGTAATTTAAAAAAATGCTTTCTACATATCTTTTTTTGTCTCGTTTACAGAAACTTTTCATTTCCTTATCATTTTGAAGCCGCCTGAGACCAAAGTTGAAACAATTTTTTAAGTTTCAAAAAATAGAGGTGTTTCCTTTCATTGAAACAGAACTAATTTTATGCAAAAAATTATGCATAAGAATCTTCTTGAACCCTGGCAGCTTCCAAGTTTCATGTTTTTGGAAAATTGGGAAAACTCGGGGGATAAGCAAGTTTGTTAATTTTTCTGGGCTCATTTTAATATCGTATCTCCATAGTTTGTTTTTTAGTTTAATGCAAGAAAGTCACAAAATTTCAAAAAATGATTGATTTAATCACATGATTGAGAAAAATTCAAAAACAATCATATGTTTACGAATATACCGAAATTCATTTGAATATGCCAAAAAACGATTTCAATTTTTTTTTTTTTAAAGTACTTATACTCTTTTGAAAAGTATGACTCTAGGACAGAATCTGGGCAAAAATTCTGGAAATATCGCAACAATTCCGAATAAACTATGAAAAATTTTCCTCCAACTTGAACTTACTGGCTGGAAAATTTTAATTAATCAGGCGGTATTTTGTGTAAGTACAGAACAGCATATGAATTGTTGAATTTTAAACAGAAATATGTTTTTACCGATCCTAGTACATGAAAATTACATTTTTGGAGTTCAATCATCATTCCTAATTCAAAAATTATCTAAAATAGTTATATTCCGTGCTTTTTATCATATTTCAGTATATTCTTTAAAAAACTATGAACGAAATAGGCTGACAAATTTCATATTGAATCTTTGCGTGTACCCATTAACTCAATTTTCTACATGTAAAAAACGTTCAGATTCAAAACTGTAGAATTAAATGTTTTGCCGCACCCTGAACAAGATTTTTTACGAAATACGTGCAATGATGATAAACATATGTTTCAACTGTTCCAAAGTTAAATGCGAATTTCTTGATAGAATCGATATCTGAATGTGGAGTACTTTGATGTATTATTGATTTAGTATTATATATTATATTTTACTTACCAACAGAATTCTGAAGTAATACGTAAACGAAGAAAAGCAGGCTAAAAGTGAGAACTCTCATCTTTCAAAGAACAGCAACTTCCACTGATCTTGAAATGACAGTACTTGTATATATATGCTAGCCAACACGTCATATTGACAAAGAGTATTGCTAAATTCTGGCGGTGGAGTCGCGTTTCTTCCTGAGATTGAAATTTTATTTACTATCCCTGAAAATCTTAGATATTCGGAATGTTGACTCGATCTACACGTTGCCAACGAATTTACACAAATGACAATCTTGTATGACGATATAATAATGAAGAATTTTTGAAATTTTTTCTGAAATGTGGTTCCAGAAATCTGAAAATTACCGTCAGAAACTCAATCATGGACCTTT
Source organism: Andricus quercusramuli (assembly GCA_932178445.1). Taxonomy (NCBI): domain Eukaryota; kingdom Metazoa; phylum Arthropoda; class Insecta; order Hymenoptera; family Cynipidae; genus Andricus; species Andricus quercusramuli. The sequence goes on along the minus strand of CAKNXH010002379.1, from coordinate 404,797 downwards.
CCTCTTTTCAAAAATGACTTCTCACGTGAAAAAAGTTTGCGTGGCTCAAGCATGGCAATAATCTTGGAAATATCTGGCTAGAATATGTGTCACGGCTGAATGGTGGCATGGCTAAGTCATTGCTCTTGTCCGTCTCCCATGCTTGGGCCACGCTAAACACTAATGAATATTCTTAAGAATATGCAAGTGTTAGAGAAAATTAGCCCGCGCTGAAAAATGAAATCTTAACTTTGCCAGTAGCCGACACATCTCTAAATGGAAAGTCCACTACCCGGATGCACCGGAACGTGCACCAGGTCGTTCAAGACCTCATCTACGAGAACTTTCAAAACATTTTAATTGTTCCATAAGCCGAAATAAATACCAATGGTCAGTCGACGATCCAGGCGCACCGGATCGCGCACCAGGTAGTTTAGCACGTATTCTACGAGAACTCTTTTAGAATTCAAATTTTGTCAACGCCCAAAATAAGTACCGATGGGGAGTCGATGATCCGGGTGCACAGGATCGCGCACCAGGTAGTTTAGCACGTATTCTACGAGAACTTTTTTAGAATATAAATTGTTCCAACATACCAAATAACTGCCAATGGTCAGTCGACGATCCAAGTGCACCAGTTCGCGCACCAAGTAGTTTAGCACGTATTCTACGAGCACTTTTTTAAAATTCAAATTGTTCCAACGGCCAAAATAACTACCGATGGTGAGACGACGATCCAGGTGCACCGGATCGCGCACCAGGTAGTTTAGCGTATTCTACAAGAACTTTTTTATAACATAAATTGTTCCAACAGTCCAAATAACTGCCAATGGTCAGTCGACGATCCATGTGCACCAATTCCCGCACCAGGTAGTTTAGCACGTTTTCTACGAGAACTTTCTGAAAATTTAAATTGTTTCAACGGCCAAAATAACTGCCAATGGTCAGTCGACGATCCAGGTACTTTATAGAATTTCTTGAAACATTATCGTGCCCAAAAATTGACATATTTTAATTTTTGTACACGCGTAACTTAGATTTTTTCTCGTGTACCAGAGAATTCATTGAAGTGACTTTAACCATTTTTATGCCAAAAACCCGAATAACCCCATTTTTTTCTTAAAGGAGGCGAGATATGGAAAAAATGAACGGAGATCAATTATTCCCTGGAGAAATTTCTATTTGAAAAAATCCCTTTATAATTGGTAACCTCACTGTGTTTATTTGAAAAAACTTAGTTTTTTGATGGCACTATAAATTTATTTTTTTCTTATTTCTTTTACACCATATAATCATATTTGGTAGAAAATATAGGAATATACTATTGTCCGCAAGTTTGTGAACACTCAACACTTTTTATCCTAAGCATATAACGACCTTCAAATCGAAAAATACCTTCCGACAATTTGAATGATAATATTTATATTTTATAATTTTGTATCTGGCATAAGACACGGGCTGTTGGCATAATTCGAATTCTTTAAAATTTTTTGTAGAATACGTGCTAATCTACCTGGAGCGCGACTCAGTGCACTCAGATCGTAGACTGACCATTATCATTTATTTCAGCTGTTGTGACAATTTAAATTTTGAGAAAATTCTTTGTAGAATACGTGCTAAACTACCTGGTGCGCGATCCGGTGCACCTGGATCGTCGACACACCATCGGTAGTTATTTTGGCCGTTGGCATAATTTTAATTCTAAAAGAGTTCTCGTAGAATACGTGCTAAACTACCTGGTGCGTGATCCAGTGCACCCGGATCGTAGACTGACGATTCGCAGTTATGTTGGCTGTTGGCATAATTAAAATTGTTAAAAAGTACTTGTAGAATACGTGCTAAACTACCTGGTGCGCGGCCCAGTGCACCCGGATCGTCGACTGACCATTGACAGTTATTCTGACTGTTGGCATGATTTAAATTTTAAAAGAGTTCTTGTAGAGCACATGCTAAACTACGTGGTGCGCGATCCTGTGGATCTCAAAAGCGCGTTTCTTGCGGTGGATAGGGGGAAGTTTTAGTACCAACGCTTTCTGCGATTTTAATCGTGGATATGGAAAGTAAGCTAGCAACCGGAGTAGCAGGAGGAGTTAGGATAGGAGGGGTTAGGATATGGTCACTTGCGTATGCAGATGATATAGTGCTGCTAGCAAAGAGCGGGGAGGCCTAAAAGGAAATGATGATGAGATTGAGAAGATACCCGTATGACAATGGGTTAGAACTGAATGTGAAAATGTCCAGGGTTACGATGTTCAGGAGAGGAGGTGAAAGATAGAATGTGGTAAGACGAAGCGAAGTGAGGAAGGCGAGGCGATAAGACTGAGCTGTTTAGGAGATGAAGTTGATGAGGTTGAGAAATATACATATATCTATCTATCTTATAAGATGATTATTTCAGATTGTGTAATAAAATTTTTGAAATTGCAAAATTAACAAAAGAAGTGCGTGCTTTATTTGGGCAAAATCATTGAAAGTCTAGAATACTATACTCAATTTTTTTTTATTCTGAATCAACCTTTACGATGAACTTCACCATGATTTAAACCCACCACATACTCCCTACGAAACGAATTCCCCTGCACTTCCTGCAGCACCTCTTTCTCGTCGTCCAGAACCCACGCTTTAGCTCCAGTCCTCATATTACAATCTCATTTTTCCTGCCTGCCTTCTCTTTTCTCTCCATTCTCAACTCTATTGTCCTCATCCTTTCCCCATCTACACTCTTCTTCTTTTCATTCCTACGCTTTCCCAATTTCTCTTCTATCATATCTCTACCCTCTCCCGAATACCTTTTTTCTCTCCCTCCCCTGTCCCCCACTTCCTTTTTCTACCTGCCCTCAACGTTTCAAGCCTTTTTTCCGTCCTTTCCTTCCACACTCTAATATCCTCTTACATCTGCTTTACTTTTGCTTCTTTTTCCTTCCTTACCGAGCCCACGTCCCTCTCTAATCCTTCTACTCTTGCCCTAAACTCTTCGACCTCCTTTCCTTTCTCTTTCATATCTCTTTCTCTTCCTCTCTCTCGTCGGTTACTGGGACCTCCCTACACAGTACCTTCCGCAACCGACAGATGTCTCTATGAATTTTGTCACGTACTGCCCTAAATTTTCCCTCTATCTCACCTTTCCAACCCCTACAAGCCCCTGCTGATACCCCTTTCTCTCCCTCAACATCCCCTTCACTACGAGAATCACCCATGTTCTCCTCGAAGGCCCAAAACTCCTGACGACAAACTCCGCCGATCCCTTGCCAACCTAACCTTACTTTCCCTATTTAACTGAGTCCCACCTCACAACTGCGCTAAAAATTACTTTTGATATTTCAAATTCACATAGTCAGCTAAATAGATACAATAAACACTCAGGTTTACCTCTTTACTCTAGATAGGGCAAGGTAAAGTAGCAGGTTGTCGCTTGCGTCTCTATATTTGGAGGAAAACGGCAAGATCCTCTCGCAGAGTTAGTTTGGATAGAAGCAGAGGAATTGTCGCTCGGAAATGACACATACGACGACTGAAAGTATCAGCCGAAGGGACTTTAGTTTACACTTAAAACTCCGCACTAATTCACGATGAATGCAAAAAGTACGCGACTTGTATAAGGCGTTTCTTCATCAAGGAATATTTCAAATTTGTTCAAAATGACGTGATTCAATCGAAGAGGTTCGCACTTTAGAGTTTAAGTTAACAGCATGACTGTTCGGAACGTAAAGACGAAACAGTCGTAACTCTGGGGTTTATATAGTTCAGGATCTCTATATTAAAGATAGGGTTGTTGCACTCTGTGAATGGCGCGTACGATAGCTCTCTGTGAATGGCAAACAGCTATCCTGAATTATAGGATAGTTCGGACAATCGTAAAATCAGCCCGAAGGAGTATTTACGGAATTCAATTAGCTCTGATTCAAATTTTCGCATACTCTGAATTTTCGAAAATGTTCAGAATCTAAAATCTTTAAAATTGTTTGGAATTGACTGATATGTTTCATTAAGTACATTATTTTTTTTTCACTTATTTAACATCGACTTTTCATTTCATACTCTAATTGCATATGTTTACATTTTAAGGGAGTTTTAATTTCAAAGTATTATCGATTTCTTCTTTTATCCTTATTTTGCTATCGTTGGGTCATATTCCTTCAATGAGTGAGAGCCTTCGTATCTTTTGTAAGCGAATTCAGTCGTCGTCCGTAAGCTAAATTAAGAACTTTTCCCGTCATTTCTGTAAACAATTTCAAATCAATTGTATATCAATTTTAAAAATGATTTAAATATAGACAAGTTCGATTTGTTGAGCAATTTTGTTAACATCAAAATAATTCAGTTGTATTATTTATTCCCAGTGAGCTATCCTTTATTGTATTTGTCGTCAAGAAGGTTTATAAACATTGCATCTTTGTTTCTCACATAAACATCTCTCGCTCGCGAACAACAATAGTTGGAAAAATGTTTATATTTTTGAAATGTTCAAATGTTTGTTAAATTTTCTAGGGGTAGTTTTTTGAATTTTTCAAACGCTCCTGCGGCGATAGCTATATGCACCATGGTCTGGCGAAGGTGTCTAGGATGATAACTTTTCATTTTAAATAGTTTTAGCTGTTTTAGTTTAAGGCATGTTATTGTATTGTATTGTATTCTATTTATCAATTTGATTAGGCCATTAGCCTGTACAAATGAGATTCGAGTTAACAGCCAAGAGTAAATTAAAGCGTAAATACAGAAAAGTAATAAGTTACAAACTAATTATATTAATAATTTTATTCCTTATAAGTTCTCTTATTGCAGAGATGTTTACAAAAAATCTATATAATCTTCTAACTTCGCCATCGTTTTCTGCGTTCAGAATCTTTAATATTTGTTCGCTTGTACTAATGTCTAATGTCTGATCTATTAACCATTTCCTGGCCTCAGCGTACATTGGACATGACTCTTATAATGTCATTACGCAGAAAGCTTTCTTTGTATAAATTCAAAAGATCGTCTTTTCTCGCAATCAGACTAGTTAAATTATTGAAATCATCTAGTGATACTCTTATCCCAATAGTCTAAAATATTTCTACAATCTGAAGGACCCAATTGTATTTGCTTGAGCTTTGAGGTCTGTTTGGGAGATCAACCAATATGTTAAAGCATATTCTAGGCAGCCTACTCTCATCCATGTTACTTATTTTTTCCATCCACTTAAAGACTCTTTTCACCACCTCACTTGAGCGTGGTGAAGCCTGTGTTTCGCTTCCCACCGCATAATTAGGGCAATATTTCGGCAAATCTAGAATTCTTTTATAATATGCTAATTGAACCTTATCAATTTCGTCCAAGTATCTGAGACCCCATACCTCGATACTGTAGAAGAGTACACTGACGGCTGACGAAAAAAAAAGTGTTTCTTTAGTGCTCCAGCTATTCGACTTCGTTGCGGAGATTATTTTATCTACCGACGCTATCGCTATTTTTGTCTAGGATTTTGCCTTATTTAAAGCTCGCAAGAATAACGCTGAACTAAAAAAATTTGTCCCCAAATAATTAAATACACTTAAAATCTCCAGCGGCTCATTTTCGCATTTAAAAGAGAGACCTTCGTTTAACTTTCCTTGGTGAGAGATCAATATTTTTGATTTGCTCGTATTAATTTGTAGTTTTTTAGATTCACAATATTGCTCTAATATTGATATTTTCTTACGCAGGTCCGTCTGTGATTCGGAAAATATTACAAGGATATCCGCATACGCAATATTTATTATTTCATGATTATGATCAATAGAGATACATAGAGCGCCATTAGCGTAAAAGAAATTTTCGATATCGTTCAAAAATAAGGCAAAGAAGATTGGGCTGAGAATTTGCCCGTGCAAGACCCCCTCTGTTATTTCAACTGTGTCTGTCACACCATCAGCGGTGCGGACTGAAATTACAGCCCTATCATAAAGATTTTTGCAAATTCTAATAAATTTAGAACTAATTCCAATGTCGAACAGCTTCTGCCATAATAGTGAGTGATTCACAGATGGAAAGTCCCTTACGAAGTCAATAAAGAATGTGTAAGCCTTCCTTCCTGGCCTACTACGGTGAATTTGAGCAATAGAGTTGATAATAGAAATATTATCAATGCACCCCCTACCTCTTATGAATCCTAACTGAAATTCGTGAAGAATACCCGTTATATCAATCCATTTAATTAGCCTTTCATATAATATTTGGGTGAAGATTTTTGTAATTGTGTTCAGAAGAGAGATGGATCTGTAGTTTAATGGATCTTTTAAATCACCCTTTTTATGCAACATTATAGTACGCGAATGCGTCCAGGAAGAAGGTACTTTCTCGTCTTCCAAAACTCTATTGAAAGGATTTTGTAATTGCAATAGCCCATTATTGGGAAAGTTTTTAAAAAATTCATTATATATGCCATCTGCACCTGGCGATTTTCCTGTCTTACATTTCTTTGAACTAGTATTAATTTTCTCCAATGTAATCCAATGATCAAACAGAGGGTGTCTTGCATCACACATGGTTAATTCTAATATGACACGTGGAGTAGATAAACTCATAAAAAAATCAAACCATTCAGTTAAGTTGATCACATTTGTCATAGGTTTTTTTGATCTATACTTATTTATGAAAGACCAAAAGTGCCTACTATCTCCACATGCTTTAATTGCCTCTATAACATAATTCTCGTGTACTTTTTGTTCATCTTTTCCTAAGTTTTTATACTTCATTTTTTCAGCTGGAAAATTCTGTACTAACTATTGATTCATAAATTTATTTTCAACACATTTTCTCAAGAGCCGCCTTACTCCACGTTTAGCCTCTGTACAATCCTTATTCCTTATCATGCCATGGTTTTTATACTTGTTTTTACTGTTTGCATAAGGTTTTTTTTTCAACATACCAAGTTTCTGAGCCGGCAATTTAGGATATTTATAGTGAGCGTCATGTAATGCTAAGTTAAGGCCCTCGACAGAAAGTTGACAAGGAGCCTGTTCTATTTATTTTTAATTTGGAGCTTTTTGGCAGTTTCAATTGACGACAGCTGAGAGTAGGTTCATTAAATGTACTAGGGGGTTGTTTTTTTGATGATTGAATATCATTTTGTAGGATAAAGATATGAATCCAACCTGGAGGAAGGTGTCTGAGATGATTATTTTCAATTCCAGGTATTTTTGGCTGTCTTAGTTCAGGGCAGCTGATCAAATGAGTAATTTTCATCTCAACTTTAGTGATCCAGTTTTCGTGGATAAAATATTCAAAATTTGACTGGTGATCAGTTAAGTTTTTACTATTTTTATTCGAATGAGTACTTTTTCACGTAGTCCAAGTTGCTCACATTTCTCTAATTGAATTAGTAGAATATCATTTTTAATTAATGAAATTTCACTCTTTCAGAATTGAAAACATGACAGGGAAACTTTAACTTAATTTGTTATGAAGGCATCAACCAGTTTGTATTAGCTTGCTCTCAGAAATGCAAAAAAAACTTCTATTTTTTTTAAATCGAGTATTTTTAAAAACAATTTAGATAAATGATTCTTCCTTTTCGATTCTAAGGAGAGGGTTCTTGTTGTTCTAAGGTCCGGAAAGAAAAACGCGAACAATTTCAACAACCGAATAATTGAAAGATTGTTTAAAAATTTTTCTCTTAATGAACTGAAAATCTTCACTGATTGAAAATTAAAATTTTTTGCGAGAAATTCTTGTTTCTGGTTTGAAAAATTAACTCTTATGGTAAGACTCTAGTCTTCTTCGGTTAGAAATAAATCTCTTTTGGTCGAAGATTCATCTATATTGCTGAAAATTCGTCCTTTTTGGGTATGCTCAACTGATTTTCTTTAAAAATCAAAATCTCTTTTTGTTTTTAATATCAGCTTCTCAATTTTTCCTCAACTATTAAGTTTTTTGATTGCATTGGAATGTTATTAATTCAAAATTGAAATATTTTATTGGTTGAAATACCATGAGTAAAACTTCTAGTCAAGAATTCATCTATTGTGATTACAACTTGAACTAATGGTTGAATAATCTACCAACGTTAAACAATTGTATATTCCGATTAACCTGGAGCATTTACATAATAATTTCAGCGGCATAAAAGATACATTCCAGGCATAATTTTTTTCAACATACTTTAACGTTTATTGAGTTCGAAAATAATAATTAAAAATTTGTGAAGAGTGAACATGGATCAGTATAATTCATCAGAGAACGAGTTGTAATAGAGTTAATATCGTCTGAACGTATGTATGAATCTATTCTATTGTTAAAGTATTGCTTTTTTCAGTCATTTGAAGAAAAGATTATATTTTCGCTTAAAAATACTGCAAACTTTGGTTGCATGAGTTAAAATAAAGGGAGTAAACTACCTTATCAATTTACACCAATAGTAATGTGGCAAATATATAAATAAAGAAAATGAATACGTATAAATGCATAATATATATATATATATTATAGAGGAAATTGGAATAAAATTTAATGAGAGTCATTGACAGAGAACAAGATTTTTATTAGATAATAGTTTCGGCCAATTATAAATCGTCTTAAGACACATTTGGCTGAGACCATTTTTTTCATGGTGACTCTGAGAGATATGGGGTATTCCACCAAGATGGTAGCTGCCTTAGAACCCACCTAGGCATGTTTGTGGGGTCTGCAACCTGTAGCACCCCATGAAAGACTCGATAATCACCGGGCATATGTTCACCGATTACATGGACTAAACTTACACTAAAATTTGCCAAATGTGGCATTTCAGTCATTAGATTTGCATAATAAAGATTACCGTTGCGATATATGAAAATTGCGGACCTTCGATTCGTTCTACTCCTTCTTGACATAATGCGATATGGGAGTTGTGCGATGTAAAACTCATCTCTTCCTGGTGATCCTGTTGGCGGATCAGATTCCATAACTCGTGCGAATACGCGTTTTCGTCCGACAGGTGTTATTTGATTTCGACCGTAAATCCGCCTATCCCAGTCTTGATATCTACTGCTCTCAAGTTCCCCATATTCAACATAAGTTCTACCTTCAATCATTACAGAAACCAAGCTACCTGCTCGAATATGGTAGAAATGTTCGAATGGTAGAGGTGGAACTGCACTATCCTGAGCAACTAGTTCATTCAAACAAAAAGTGATTTATGAATTTTTTTTTTACAGGAAGAAAACATTTGTTAGGAAGCATTGTGCAATTGGGTTAAGCGGCGACTCTCATTGAATATCATTTATGAACTTCAACTATTAATAAATATAAATGAATTTACAATAACTAAAAATGATTCCTGACTTATGCCATGTGGGAGGTTAAAAATTAACAACGTTGTTCAAACAAAAACGTTCATATGTTACTTACTCTAGCAGTCTCAAAATATCAAGAAGGAGTTCTGCTGTGAATTTTTTTCGATCGGGTTTTTCGGGTTTACTTTGGAAACGAAAAAAACTGCGATATTTTCGTTCAGAGAAAAAAATGCGCTCAAGCAAAAGCTGAAGCCTTGGGGCAAAAATGAAGGGTGACAGGCTATCCCGAAATGGAGAGATTGTCGTGGGAGTGGGACCGGTAGCGGATGGCAGATCGAAGCTGCCTGCGGCCATGAAAGAAGCGGTTTGTGTTATGGGGAGTGTGCGCGAGCTCGCCCCCGCATTGAGGTCAGATATATTTTATCAAGGATGCCGAAAGCCCTCGAGCCCGATGTGTGGTACCACCACACTGCTAAGGACGATGCGTGCATCTTGCTAGGGTAAAAGGCAGGAAAATGTCAAGTGGGCAAAGAAGGACGAAAGACGAGGCACGGCTCACTGGCCAATAACCTAGGGTTCCGGAGTCCTGGGTTGGCAAGAAGAGGAGGTGAGTTTAGTGGGCATTACCGTTTTTTATTTTAAGCCCCACACTCAGTGCGTCAGTGCATTCTCACCTTCTTTAAACAAGAAGAAGAAAAAACAACTGCTACTGCTACTACTGCTACTACTAATACTACCCCCGGCGCCTTCGACCAGGCTACCGTTCGCGTCCCCGAGATGCGGATAGGATGGCCCTGTACCGAGGGTTTTCTCTGAATAGGATTACACAACTTAATAAACAGTCGCGGACAATTGTCCAGCTGTGGTACCGAAGGAGAAACCCCCAAGTCAAGGCGTTGACAACCGTGCCGAAGACTGAATGGCATCAGACTATGGTGTTCCAAACAGTGCCTCTAGGATTCCAGGTCGCCTCCTAGAGTATTCAGACCTTACTCCCGCATCCGAGGCTCTGGGGGTGTGAACGCTTACTTCCCAAGCTACTCTTAGGGACAAGATGGAGACAGACCAAGAGAACTTAAATCGAAGCGTGCTTGAGGTGGTGGGTGGTCCGTTGGACGTGACGTAGGAGCTTGACGTGAGACAAAAGACTCCGGCCAAGGCGGATATTATGGAGTTAGAATAAAGGTTGTGTGAAGCTAAAGAACTCACCGACGAGTTGTTAATCGCAGTACAAAAGATGCAGATTTTCTCTGACACTAAGAGAAACATGTTTATGCCAATCCGGCCGGGCTAGAGGAAGTTTATGAACTGGCGAGTAAACTGATTGCCGTCATTCAAACGGTCAATTACAGCTTTGGTTACGTGCCGATAGAAGTTGGATATTCCGCCGGGAAAAAGGGTAGAGAATTTTAGAAGAAGGCTAAGGCAAAGAAAGAGACCAGCCAAAATGGTACTCAGACCAACGAAAATATGAAAACTCCCACTCCCCATCCTGGGAAGAGTGAGAGGAAGCCCACTCTGAGTAAAGTTGAGGCTGGCACCTCGAGGCTACAGAAGATGATGAATCACAGGCGAACTAGATCCGAGGCGGTTATTATAAAATCTGCTCAGGGATCAAGCTACGCGGGGGTTCTGAAGGACCTTAAGTGTAAGGTGAAACCAGACACCTTGGTGTTGGAATCAAGAGTGTCAGGGAAACTCGCAGAGAAGAGGTCCTGTTTGAGTTAGCTCATGCAGCAGATGGTAGAGCTAAGCTGTCTGCTTGCACTAGAGAGGCAGTTGGTGCCGGGGGTAACGTGCGCAACATCGTTCCCTGCATCGGGGTCGAGGTCCTGGACCTCGACACAACTACGGAGGTGGAAGAAATCTAGGCGACAGGTGAGGTAAAATTCAGCCTCACAAAAAAGGCCTTCAGAGGAAATCTGTAGGCTTTCGTTGAACTGAAAGAAGAAGGCGTCGAGACTGGCGCGTACGAGACACCTGAAGGTGGGATGGGTGTCCTGTCGCGTAAGAAAAAAGATTGAGGTATTAAAATGCCACCGCTGTCATTCCTCTGGGTACAGAGCAGCAAGCTGTGAGGGTCTCAACATGGCTAAATCATGCTGGATGTGGGACAAAGAGGGCCATAGGGTTGAGGCGTGCGAAGTTCGACAAAGTGCATATTTTTTATAATTTTTCTCAATTTCCCAATGAAATAAAAAAAGCGAATGTAACAAAGAAAATCCAGGAAAAGGCGATCATCCGTCATGCTAATGAATAAAGTCATGGACTTCAGAAATTCCCAGGACTTTCCGCAAATTTCGTAAATTTCTATGAATTTCTGAAATTGATACAAATTCTTTTTTTTCTTCTTGTAAAAACGGTCAGGTCGGGTTAACTTTAAAAACAAAAAACGCTACAGCATTTCATCCAGAAAACAAATTAGAAATTAAATTTCCTACAAAAATATGTACTTTTTAAGTTAAAATTCAAAACTTGTTTCAATGGTCTCCTAGGGCCAACGCCATTCAGCAAGAATAATTTATTGGCGGTTATTAAATGAAATTCCAATATATTTTCTGGATCACAAACACTTTTTTCAGTTAAAAAATTGATATATACCATTATTTTGTGGATTGGGGCCTAGTACTTGCATCTGTTGTGACATTCTCTCCAAACGGCGGATTCGTGCTGCGCCTACCCCTGTGAAAAATAGTATAGGGAGTTTTATTCAAGAATTATTTTGGACGAACCCAAAATATTTGCTATCTGTCCAAACTCAAGATAGCTCAAATGTATCCCAAAGTCAGTTGATATTAATAGAGGTACCAAATTCCGATTAAATAAATATATTTTGATAATATAGACACCCTGAATTATGTATTTTTAGAGTATTATGTTATTTTGAGTTCTTGTTATCCATGACATGGTGAATTACTACACATTTGCATAAATGTTTGAAAATGCCCATAATATATTTCCACAAATTTCGCAAACTTTCATAAATTTCTAAAATTTACAGAAATGTTTGTTAACGGGCTTCATGGATTTTTTTTGTTTGAAAACGGTGAAAGATATACCATTCCTGCCTCGGAAGAAAAGATGCGCACTTAATTTTGCTATGAGAATATGTAATTTTCAATTTACAATCCACAACTTCTTTCAATGGTCTCCAGGGGTCAACGCCGTTCAGTGAGAAAAAACTATTGGCTATTATGAAATGAAATTTGAATTTTTTTCTGAGTCCCAACAAATGTGACTCATTTTAAATAATTATAGTATACTAACGTCGAGGTCTGGGAGTTGAAGCTTGACTCCTGGATGTTGAAGCTGGACTCCTAGATGTTGAAGCATGTTCAGCGATTTCTCTCTGCAGTGCTAATACATGAGGTAAATTTGGCAACCAAGTACCTCCAGCTGCAAGACATAACATAAGGATTTTTATTATCAAAAGTGACTGGCAAATTACCATAAAGATCTCTGATTGAAAAAATTTTCATCAATTTTATACATTTCGACAAATTTCATAAATTTCAGTAACTTTTATAAATTTTTAAAAACTCTTGACAAAAGATAAGCAGATCATTTAAATAACGTAATGAATGGTTAATGAGGTGGGGGATTTGTGATTTAAGAGAGGAAGTTTTTGCGGTCGTTGATCACGATAATAAGTTTGAAAAATCAAAATTAAAAAATGCAGATTCAACATAGTTGAGGTCATCACGTAATATATTCTTGAAAAAAAGGGAAAGAATTGGAAGCTCCGCTGACGCGATTTGATTCCTCAATCTTTTTTGCACATAAAATAATTGAAGGCTGCACCAGATTTCGCCCGATAACAACTAAGTTTTCCAATGTTTCTAAAATGTTGTTCTAAAATTTGTTGTATTTGTTTGAAATGTTTTCATTTCTTGTCAGTAATATCGAGTTTTGCTGATATTCTAATACCTTCCGAATTTGTCTATATTCAGTAAACAAATATGAATCAGTTACGCTAGAATTTAGTATTATTCTTTCTTCATGAAATTTAATAACAGCTGAAACATCCTTATCTATGTATTTTTCGCTTAGCAAAGAACGTTCGACTTCCAATTTATCAAAATTTAGAATTTTATTATATATATGGCTAATGTGAACATCAGTTTGAAAATATAGAATAATTGTTGATTTTAATAATAATATTGATAATAATAATAAAGAGTCTTTAATTCATTTGAGAGATAAGTCCTAATAATGAAATAATTTACAAATCTCTATTCACAAAATTCAATAATTTTTTATTGGATCTTTTTGACATGGTAACAATTTTAATTCTAGATATCTAAAATTAAAAATTTCCTCATTTCAGACATTTGAAATTAAAAATTATAAGAGTTTCGTGTTTAAAAAACAAAAATTCTGCAACTGTCATTATTAATATTTAAAATTTCATCAATTTGGAAGATTTAAAATTGAAAACTCTTCATGTTTGGTCTTCTCAATCATCAGAATTAGGGAATTCTCATTTATGCATTTTTCAATTGTAAATCTTCAAAATGGAAGAGTTTTGAATTGCGAATCGTTGAAGTTGAAGAATTTTCCATTGTCTGAGTTCTAAATTGAACTATTCCAGAAAAATGTTTTGAATTACACAATTTTAAAATCAAATTTCATGTTCTCGACACTGAAGAAATGCCAATTTTATCTCTCCAAAATTGCAGAACTTTGAATGACAAATTTTCATAATTGTTAGTTCAAAAAAAATTATAATATACTAACCTGGAGCCTCTCCACTGCGTTGCTGTTCCTGCTCACTTGCTGCACCAAGAAAAAAAATTTTATTCATTCAACAAAATCGTTTTATTAGCCTCATTTGGTTGATTTCAGAAAATATTGTTGTTAAATTAACAAAATTTTCGTTAAGATGACCAAGTTCGTTTGGTTCAATTAGTGAAAGTTTTTATTCGAATTAGGAAAATTAGGTTGTTGATTCAACAAAAATATTACTTTTGATAGCCTCTCAAGTCTCGATTTTAAAGCTTATAAAAATAAATGCGGAAACCGAATCTATTGGGATTAAGTGAGTATGTCCTTTATGGTTAGATGAACTACAAGTTTGGTTAAATTAGCCAATGTTTTTCCTTAGAACAACAGAAACACTTATTTGAATTAACTGAAATATTCTCTTGGATCGAGCAAAATATTTGCTTGTATCAACCAAAATATTTGGTATAATCAATCAAATTATACTAACCAAAAAATGTTCTTGGGTGAACCAAACATTTTCTTGTTAATATAATAAACATATTCTAGAGTTGATTCAACAAAAATTTTGTTCATTCAACCAAATGAAAAAAAAATCAACCAAGTAAAGAGAGAAAAAATGTAATCCCAATGTCAGTTGATATTACAAAAATAAAGAAGGTTCCAAATTTCGATGAAGTAAATATATTTTGCGAATCCAGGCTCCCTGAGTTGTGAATTTTCACAGTATTATGATTCTTTGGCTTCTTATTGTCGATTAAAAAATGTGAAAAAATCAATAACTTTGAACGTTCTTTGGAGGTTAGATTTTATCGAAAGTGAATATACTAACTGATAAACTCTCTCAAAATGAACTGGTGAATTCTCACTGGTTATAACAGCCAGAAGTGTATCACTGAAAATCATTGAGAATCTACTGCTTCATTCAGTGGAGTTCCTGGACTGGTTTAATCAGTACGCCTTGTCGTCTGTCAGCTGTTCAGGTTTGACAATTATCATTTATCACGATTGTGGTAACAGTAGTAAAATTATCTTCTGAAATCCGCACTTTACTTTCAGAACAATGAATGAAGGCCGGGCTGCAATATAATGAGATATAATATGTTGCGCCTCATTGTAGGAAGGCCCCTCGTTATGTCAAAGTGACGCGTCGCTCAAAGTCAAACCCAAGTGGCCAGGGGCCACTTATTTTCAAGCGAAAGATTTTATGTGCCCTGATCAGAGCAGCCAGGCACCAAATATTTATAAAACAAACACTAGTACACAATAAGGTTCGTTTTCAATCGAGAAATGCCAATACCTGACTAGCGCGGCGGCGCGCGCATTCCAGACGGCGGGAGGGTCAAGTCTTGCATCCGGCTCGCGATGGACTGAGCCTGACGCTACCAAGCCGGGATTTTGTTAAGTTGGCTAAGAAATGAAGCTTTCATGCCTCTAAGACAACCGATTATGAGAACTACAAGATGGACTTCGTAGCTTCGGTATAGGCTGCTCAGCTCAAACAGAAGTGCTTGATATTTCGCCCGTTTCTCTTCCTCCTTTTCCGTCATATTACCATCGGCTGGTGCCGAGAATCAAATCACGTAAATGATCTTCTTCTTCAGATCTTGGAGGACAATATCAGGATTTGTAGCACTGATACATTGAATGGCGGAGAATGAGAAATTCCAGAAGATCTCGCACTGATCATTCTCCACAGCGGACTCAAATTCCCCCTGGGCGTATAGCAAGACTGGTAAGGTATGGTAGGACTGGTATGGAAAGACACCATAGAACTGGTGAAGATGGAACTATGGCACTTTCAGAGCCGCATTGTGTCTCTGTATATAATCGTAGCATGCATACTTCGAGCATCCACTAAGAACATGTCCAGGTGTTTCTGATTCTTACTTGCACGCTTGGCAGTTGGTATCGCCTAAAGATAAATTCATTATGTGCTTGCGGAAAAGTAAGGTGTCTATAACGCTGTCTCAACAGACGTAAAGGAATCCCTCAGTCTCCGGTTTCGATCCAGCAGACTTGAGAAATTTGTTGGAAAGACTCATCGATAGCTCTTCTCTGCGTATGATGCCGTAAAATTCACCGTAAAGGGGCTTATCAGCATGTTCTCTAATAAAAGCGAATGTTCTCCAGGGGCTTACGCGATTCAGAGAAAACAATTTATTGGAGTTTAAGAAATAAAAATTGGATTTTTCCGGAACCCTGAACATTCTTTCCTCGGATAAAAGAATTATAATTTACTTACGTGGATGCACATAGGTCCCAAGCATCGCAGGATTACCGGGAACTATTGAAGCTTGCTGTGGCTCCTCATCACCTTCATCTGTAAGGTATAATTTATCCAGGGTCCAAAGCCGTTTAGCGAGAGCAATAATGTATCAGCATTTAAGAAATAATACTTGGATTAGGTTCTAAATACCAGCAATTTTTTTCAGTGAAAAAAATTACAATATACTAACCTGAATGTCTTGAGCTTAGCGGTTGATATCTTGAGCTTGAGGCATAACGACTTGAACTTGACGCACGTTGTCTTGAACTTGACGCATGATGACTTGAACTTGAAGCTTGTTCGTCAGCACTACGTGACGGCCGTCTTTCATCGGGCGACTCATCACTTCCATCTGTAAGATATAATACACGGATTTGTAATAAAGAATTTTTTCAACGAACCTCACAAATTTGCTATTGTTCCAAAATAAAGATAGCCTAAATGTAATCCCCAAGTCAGTTAATATTAACAGAACCATCAAGGTTCAAAATTTTGATAAGGTGAATACAAGTATATTTTGAGAATCTAGACACCCTAAATTATGTAATTTTTCAGTAATATATTAGTTTGACTTCTTATTGCTTATTGATAAATGTGAAAACATAAAACTTTGAACGTTATTTGGAGGTTTAGTTCTTATTAAAAATTAATATATTGACTGAGGATGGTTGAACATGGAAGATTTTTCTCTTATGCGTCCTCAATATGAACCGATCAATTGAAAAACGGCGAAAAAATTGTTGGAAATTATTTCAAATTATATTTTTGTCACGCACAATTTATGAAAAAAATAATAATTTTCATGAAGCACTTTCTGCTGATTGTCCATTTTCCGGCATTTCTCTTTATGTCAATAGAAGCAAGACGAAGTTTCTAAATTACATTATTCAATCCACTTTTTCCAATTAATGTGGAGAAAATATAAAAAAAATTAGAAAAGTGCGTCGTTGTACTCAATTTTATCATTTTTGAAGCAAATATCCGTCATATTGGAACTACCGTTTCCAACTATTAACTTAAGACATTAAACTTGGAATCGGAAACACTAAAAACCTCTTTTATACCCTATTGCGTTCCAATTTTAAAAACTGAAATTATCTTTTGAATAATAATATATGTATAATAATATATGTAAAGGGCTCCAATGTAAACGTAAAATTTTTTCCAAGTTTCAACATGAAGGTCCTAAAAATTTTAAAATTTGCCATCGGAATCGCAGGAATTTGAACAGAAAAATAATTTCCTGTTACTTCAGGTATCATTTGATCAGACTAAATCAATTCAATAAGTCAATATAAAAAATTATTAAAAATTTTCCCGGAAATCTTAAAGAAACGTTATCATCACGAATCTCTTTAGAATTCTTTAAAAGCATGAAAATCTATAAAAATCTATAATTTTTTTCAAATTTTTTTTAGAATTATTTTTTTTCAATTCTGGGATTCTTTTAAAATATTTTCAAATATTCTTAAGAAATTAGTTGTCCAAATTGAAAAATAATTTGAATTTTTGATAGGAATTTCAGGAAAATTGTTCAATATTCTGAAACCTGTCATGATTCTCAAAACTCTTTTCTTTCAAAATTTTGGAAAATTTACAGTAAAACAGTATATATTTTGAAGTCAATAGAAGATCTCCGAAATTGTTTTTTAATCTAGCAAAGCTTAAAAATTGTCGTGTCTGAACAGTTTATAAATTATAGTGTGTTAACAGATTATTAAGAAGAAAAATATTGAGAATATTCAAACGAAAGCAGCTGATCAAATAGGACACAGTAGACCAAGATTGGATTGCTTCGTATTATTTGATGTAATTCATATTCACTGAATAACAAGGCAATAAAAAATTAGAGTAAACCTTGAGTGTCCAGAAAATGAAAATCTCATGAAGGAATGGCGTAATTGTTTTATATTTACAGGGATTCTGTGATAAATTTAGAGTGATTGCTTCATTATACACCTGACGAAAGATTCACATCTGATAATCATGATTCAAGAAATAATTAAATAAAACTTGAAAAACATACCGATTATATATTTTTAGCTTCGAAAATTATTTTCAGACAAATAATATAATTTTAGAAAAAAATTAATCATTAGCCAAATAGCTGCATTCACAACCAAAAGGTTCAACTTTCTAGCAAAAGCAACGAAGTTTTCATAATATAATTGAATTTCTAACCAAATATTTGAATTTTCAAGATAAAAAAGACGAATTTTTCATCCATGACAAAGAATTTTCAACAAAATAGTTGAATCTTCAATAGCATATTTGAATTTTTAACAAAATATTCTTTCGCATGATTAAATGTTTAACTCAAATTATGAATCCTTAAAAAACGAAAAAATTAATTGGATCAAAGAAGTTTAATTTTAACCAAGTCGTTAAATTTTCGATCAAATTAGATTAATTCTTAACGAAAAACATAATAGTTGATATTTCCACGAAGAAAATATTTAAATTTTCAATCAAAAGCAGTCGAATTGAGCCGAGAAGATAAATTCTCAAAGAAAAATGTAGTAGTTAAAATGTTAACCAGAATATATTTGAATTTTAAATCCAAATCGGTTTAATTCAACCAAAGAAGGAGAATTCTTGAGAAAATAGTTGAATTCATGTTTCTACCAAGTACTTAAAATTCCAAACCAAGAGACGATTTTCTACAAAATAGTTGAATTTTCAAACGGCAAACATGAATTTTCAACTAAAGGTTGAATGTTCAACAAAAAAAAGAATGAATTTTTAACAAAATTATTGAACCTACGCCACGTAGTTTATAGTTTTAAGCTAGCAAGACAGTTTTCTACAAAACAGTTAAATTTTCCACTTCAACTACAACATATGAATTTTTAATTAAATAGTTGCAGTCACTATGAACGTAATAGAAAAATCACTCAGGAAAGAATAATTTTCATCAAAATAGATGTATTTTTGAACCCAGAAATAACGCCTTTTTGACAAAAAGAGATGATTCCTCATCAGAACCCTTACGAAAAGATATGACAGGAAAAAAATGACAGGTGTGTCATTTTTTTCCTGTCATTTTTTCGCGACCACAAGAATATGACAGAAAGACGACAGGCAAAATGACAGAAAAACGATAGGAAAAACGACAGCCGAAAATGACTGGCCCCAATTGGCCATAATTTATAATAATATCGTGTGGACATTATAAATTATCGACGACTTGCAGACTTATTCGTGAATTATTTGAACTTTCCTGTAAAGCTTAAAAAATCATTAGCAAAATGAAACTATTATGGGAATTTTCATGATGAAACACCTTTTTGTAGCCTGTGTCTAATTCCGAATTATCTTCCAACACATCAATTGTAAACTGTGTTCAATTTGCCATTTAAAGCCTTCTTATCCTTACAAAGCGCTAAACTTAAGTGCCACGGGCAACAATTTCAGACTATTTTCACCTTTCTTCATTCCCTTAACAAGCTCACTGCGTGCTCTCAATTCCATGATCCAACAAAGTACGGTTTCGCCACGCGCAACCTGGGGCCCTTTGATTGGTGCACTCTTTTTTAGGTGCGCGTGGCGAGACCATTCTTTGCTGGATCATGAAATTGGGAGCGCGCACAATTGATGTGTTGGAAGATAATTCGGAATTAGACACAGGCTACAAAAAGGTGTTTCATCATGAAAATTCCCATAATAGTTTTCTTTTGCTAATGGTTTTTTAAGCTTTACTGAAAAATTCAAATAGTTCACGAATAAATCTGCAAGTCGTCGATAATTTATACTGTTCACACCATATTATTATAAATTATGGCCAATTAGGGCCAGTCATTTTCGGCTGTCGTTTTGCCTGTCGTTTTCCTGTCATTTTCTTGTGGTCGCGAAAAAATGACAGAAAAAAAATGACAGGAAAAAAATGACACACCTGTCATTTTTTCTTGTCATATATTTTCGTAAGGGAAAGTTCAAGTTTAAACTAAAAACTATCAATTTTTGAAAAAAAATAAACAGTTGAAAATTCCTATTAAGAATAGATTTAAAAAAAATTTTGTCAACAGAATGGTTGAAGCTTTCATAAAAGAGAGGAATCTTCATCTGATAAAGAGAATTTTTACAAAAGTAGTTCAGTATAATGACTGAATATTCAAATTGAAGAGATGAATTTTCAATCAAAAATAGAAAATTTGAATTTTGAAGAAACAAAAACAATTTTTAACCGTAACAGAACAAATGTTTAGTTTAACAAATTAATTTTCAACCAAGAAAAGGAATTTTCAACAAAAAACTTATATGTTCAATCAAATAGTGCACAAGGATATGAACGAGGGTTTTGAGTTTATTAGTTTTTAATTTAAATTTTTGTGGGTGTTCCAATTTAGGAAGCTGAGGTGGGACTTGCTAAATGCACTGAATTTTTTTCTTCAAAATATTTGAATATTTGAATTTCATGTAGGTGAAAAAGAGTTGAAAAAATATCGTAATATATAAGAATATTAGTTGAATATTGGCCAAAAGGAATTTTAAATAGTGTGTTGTTTCAATCCTGAAAAATTATTATATTGATTTAAAAGAAACTATTTGTGTCCCGCCATAATAGATGCTTATATTTGCAAATTTATTTTCTTCGTCAGTGGAAATAATTTTATTCTTCAATAAACATTATTTCACAAATTAACCTTGAGAAAAAATTGCTTCTAATGTGTCAGGAATGCTGCAATATAACCTAGATTTGTTTGCTCTTCATACGTGTACCCAATTGTGTTAAACAATACGATTATGACGTCTTTTTGGTAAACCAAAATTCATCTACAAAGATCTCATTTATAACATTGTGCTTGCAAATTCCGGACCATACACGAATAAAAATTTTGCGCTCTGAATAAAGAAAGTTTTACACAGTGATTTTTGGCAAGAAATTACATAACCTTTTTTGAAGAAGATAAAATGAAAAAAGAACTATCAAACAATAACAAGTGTTTTCAAAATATTAGTGAAAACAAATATAATATAGTTGAAACAATCTTTTATGTTTCGAAAAATAGAGGTGTTTTCTTCCATTCGAACAGTACTAATTTTATGAAAAAAATTGTGCTCATTTTAATATTGAATCTTCATAGTTTTGTTTTTTAATTTGATGCAAAAAAGTCACCAAATTTCGAATAATGGTTGATTTAACCACATAATTTTAAAAAATTCAAAACAATCAAATATTTATGAATATACCGAAAATTCAAATATGCTGTGACTGACCAATATGTAGATAAGTGTACGCTGTTCATTGTGTGTGGGAGTTTTTTTTTTCTTCACAGAAGCTAAAGGTTTGCCGAACTGTCAGTTAAAGTTTCTCGAGCGTCCGTGATTCCTTCCTGTCTTTTCTGTAAACCTACTTACATTTTCTACCGAGCCCTCACCGCGTTTTACCGAATTCGTATGAATTTGTCACACTTTCATGTTTGTGAATGAAGTACACTAGGGTCCCTCTATAGCAGTTCCCTCTATAGAAGTTCCCTCTATAACAGACTAGGCGGTCCAAGGGGACGAGAGGGAGGCGTTTGCAAGGTCAGCAGAGTTGCGATGTTTACGGTTCGGCGCTATAAGAAGCTACAAGCAAGAAGGAGAAAAAGATAGGTTCGGAGGGTCCCTGCATAGCATTTTTGTTGATTAAGGGTACCCCCGAGATAGCTGCTATAGAGGGACTCCAGTGTAACACCGAATTTCGCTTCACCGAACTAGAAATGAAAATTTATCGAAATGTCCATATGTCCCAAGTTTACCCAACTGAGTTTGGTCAAGTTTTTCGAACTATTTTTCTACGTATATTATTCGTTTAGTATTATATTATATTCTACTTACGAACAGAATCCTCCAGTAATACGTAGACGAAGAAAAGCAGGATGAAAGTGAAAAATCTCATCTTTCAAAGAACAGGAACTTCCACTGATCTTGAACTGACGGTAATTGAATATATAATAGCCTGCACGTCATATTGACAAATTGTATTGCTACATTCTGGCGATGAAGTAACGTTTTTTCCTGATATTGAATGTCTATTTACTATTTTCGAAAATGTAAGACATTGCGGATGTAGACTTGATCAACACTTTGCCAACAAATTAAGACAAATGCTTAGATTTTTGTTAATATTTTTGAAAATTGTTACTAAAGGGTTGTTGTAGATAATTGCTGATTTTTCTAAAATCCAGTGTGAAAATAACAGAATTCAAAATGACAGATATTGTATGACGATATAATAATGAAGAATTTTGGAATTTTTTCTGAAATGAGAGTCTGATAGGAAAACTCGAAATGAAAAAAAAGAGTCGGCGCAAAAGTATTTTGATTTTTCGCGGCAAAAAAAAAAGACTTAGGTCAGGCACTAAGACCAAAGATATTATAAGCTTAGATGCGGCACGGGGTGTCAGAGTGGGGGAACAATATATATAGGACATCACATTTTCTGCCATATCGAGGTGCTGCCCTCACCGTACTACCAAGTCGGGCGAAGGTTTTCTCATTCTTCGTCAAATATGACGGTAAAGCAGTTGAAAGATTTTTTAAGGTTAGAAATTTTGACAAGTACCGCTACTTGAACAACGCACCCAGCACTCAGTATTTAGCTCCAACAGGGCAGTTATAGAGTATTGAAGAGAATTTAAAGCATTTATTGTTTAAACAAATATATATCATACTTAATACATATATTTTTACAAAAACATTCTAGAATGAAATAAACATATCATTTTTTTAAACTACAGAGTTATTACAGGTCACGTAATTCCAGAAAGTCAGGGAATGTCAGGGAAAACCTGACAGAGTTAGGGAATTTTCAATAAATTAAAGTTGAAATTAATTTTATTATTATTGTTGAAAATCGCAAATATTTGATTGAAGATTAATCTGTTTCGGCTGGGGATTTAAACTACTTTGTGGAAAATTCATCTTTTTTGATTGAATTCAACTATTTCTGGTATAAAATTAAAATCCTTTTTGCGGTTAAAATATAATATATTACGTTTTTCGTTGAAAAGTAATCTTTTTTGGTGGAAAATGCAACTGCTTAATTAGAAGTGGAACTACTTTCTTGAAAATTCAGTTATTTGGTTGATGTTTCTTCATTTTAGTTGAAACCTCCTTTTGTTCAAAATTTAATTCTTTTTGCTGACAATAATATTTTCTAGATGAGAATTTTTTTAACTGAAAAATTTAACTTTACATGTTATCTGGTTTAAAATTCCTATATTTTATTGAAACCTCGAATTTTGTAGGAGAATATTTAATCTTCTTGGTGATTAGTTTATCCTTTTGGTTACTTTATTCATCTTATTGGTTGAACTTTTGAAGATTGATCTTTCTGGTTGAAAATTAGATTTTTCTTATTTAGAATTCATTTTTTAAACTTATAACTTATATAACTATATTAACTTATATAACTTCCATTTTTTGTCGAAAATTTATCTTTTCCGATAGAAATTTCATCTTCTTGGTTGAAAATTATACTATTTCGTTGAAAAATTACTTTAATTTTTCTGAAAATTAATTTATTTTACTGAAAATCTAACCATTCTATTTTTAGTTGAGAATTTATCTGTTTTCGGTGAAAATTTACCTATTTGTTGAAAAACAATTTTTTTCAAAAGAGTACTCTCATTAGTTGAAACTTTATCTTTTTGGTTAAAAATTAATTTCTTAAGTTGAAAATACCTTTTTTTTTTGTTTGGAAATTTATTTTACTGACTGAAAATCATTCTACTCTAATTTTAGTAAAAAAATTATCTTTTTAGTTTGAAATGCATGTATTCGGTTGAAAATTATATGTTTTTACTTGAAGATTCATCACTTTAGTTGAAAATTCATTTTAACTATTACATTTTTTTTGAAAATTTACTTTTTTTGTTAAGAATTAATTTCTTTTATTGAAAAAAA
>CAKNXH010002379.1:343270-367687 GCA_932178445.1 Andricus quercusramuli | reverse complement strand
TTTAGTTAAAAATTTATTTTTTAACTACATATTTAACTATTTCCGTTGAAGATTCATCATTTTAAATTCATCATTCATTAAAACCTTTTTTGGTTGAAATATCAAATATTACATGTTTTCTTGTAAAATTCATCTATTTTGTTAAAAATTTATTTTTCAACTAAACATTTAACTATTTTCGTTGAAAATTTATCATTTCAAATTCATCATTCATTAAAAAATTTTTTGGTTGAAATATCAAATATTACATGTTTCATTGAAAAATTCATCAATTTTGTTAAAAATTTGTCTCCTTCGTAGAAAATCTAACTATTTTGTGAAAAGTCCTTTTTCAAAAAGACTTTCCACTTTATGTGAGGGATGGTTACATTTTTCATTTTACTTGAAGATTTATAATTTTAGTTGAAAATTTATTTCTTTGGTTGAAAATTCATGTATTTTATCCTTTCCGGTTGAAACTTCATGTTTTTGGTTAAAATTTGAACTAATTGGTTATAAATTAATTTACTTTGATGAAAATTAATCAATTTTGGAACAAATATCATTTTTTGTTTGAAAAAACAAAAGGGTTTTCCTTGACCATCAACATTCAAAGACCAGCATTTTAATCTTGGATTATTTTTATTATAGGATCATTTATAAGCGCAATAAAAGAATATTGCAGATACAAATTAAAAATTTTCAAATTAAATTTATTTACTTTAGAACAAAAAAATTACTTGTCTACCACAAAAGATGACTTTCTAACAAAATTCTTGAATTTTCAGCAAAATAATTAAATTTTCAACCTAGAAAGATGAATTCTCAACAAAAAAGTGTAACAGCTGATATTTCAAGAAAAAAATATAATCGCATAAAGATATGAATTTTCAGCAAAGAAAATTCATTTTTATCAAAATTTTCAATTAAAAAAAATTAATTTTCAACTAAAAATATGAATCCTCAATAAAAAAACGATTTCTTATCAAAGTAGTTAACCAAATTTTCAAATAAATTGTTGATTCCTCAAGCAAAGAAGATTAATTTCAACCAAATTTTCATTCCAGACAGATGAAATTTCTACTAAAACAGATGAATTTTTACATCAAAAAGACAAATTAAAAAAATTTGAAGTTTTTCCTGAAAAAATATTTTAGTTCTACTTTTCAGAATCGAAATATAAGTTTAAAAAAAAGTAAAGACAAAATTTTCAAAAAGAAAAAATAGTAGAATTTTCATCCAAAAAAAAATTTCAGTTGACTTTTCAAAACCAAGACATTAATTCAAACAACAAATCAATTTTCTAGAAAATAGTTGAACTTTTTCATGAAAAAATTCACATTATTTGAGATAATCAAAAAACAGTTAAAAATATTTAAAAAGTAATTTTAAGAGAGAATTGAAGAAAATTTCAAAACATTTTAACTGATTATCGAAGAAAAGAAGCTTTTTGGGAATTTTTAAAGCTTTTAGTAAAATGAAGAAATTTTCTTGAGAAGATTTTTTAAGTTTTTGTATCTGAAATTAATTATAACAGGACGACAAAAAAAATATCAAAAGATTTCCAAAATTGATGAAAAATAATCTAGAAGATTTTAAGGTAATTTTTTCATTTTTGAGAAGTTTAGCAAAAATTGAAATATTTCCAAATGATATTTTAAATCTTTAGAAGTTTCAAATAGACTGATAGACAATTTAAAATTTGCGAAGATTTTAGAGAATGTAAAATTTATTTAAAGAGAATTTTTGAAAGGGTTTCCAAAATTGTTGAAAGAAATTCTGGAAGATTTAAGGGCAATAATTTCGTTTGTTAAAGATTTATAATTTTAGTTGAATACTCAATTGTTTCAAAAAAGTTAAACTTTTTTGTTAAAAATTTAATTATTTCATTAAGATTTCAACGAATTGGTTACAAATTCAACTATTTTAGCAAAGATCGTCCCTTTTGCTTAAAATTTGATCATTTTGGTTGTAAGTGCAACTGCTTGGTTCATAATCAATTTGTTTGTTGTTGAAAATTTAACTCTATAGCTACAAATTCAACTATTTTCTTAAAAATTGGATCCAAATTCTCCTATTTCCATTTTTCTATGAAAAATTGTGGAAAAAATTTATATACAATTTTTTTTTAATATAAGTAAGTGTAACAAAATTTAAGAACGTTCCACATGATTTAGTAATGTATAGTATTTTAAGCAGATGGATTAACATAAATAAGTATACAGATTTACCTCTTAATAAATTTGAAGAAGGGATGAGATTCTTAATGGAAAAAACAGTATTAAGATTTAATAACAGTTTTTATAGACAAATTGGCACACAATGTCATAAAAAATTAAGATTTTCCATTACACACATCTTTTAGATATGTAGACGATACTTTTATCATTTTACCGAATGATCAACTACTTTATGTTATAAATCAATTTAATTCTTATCATCCTAGACTTAAATTTTTCACATGAAATTTAAAGCAATAATTATATTCCTTTTTCAAGTCTTAAAGTTATAAAAACTGACTTCAGAGATATCATTACAGATAGTTAATAATCTTACGGATACAGGTCTCAAATTATCACATGAATCAATCCACAAGTCAAACATTGAATTTATCAAAAAAACTATTTGAATAATTATCCAATATAATTTATTCAAACATATATTAATAACAAAATTAAAACAAGCCAGCTTTTTATTGAAAATTGAAATCCTTTCTTGATTCAATTATGTTATTGAAGATTTAACCATTTTGTTGAAGATTCTTCATTATGGATAGAAAATTCGTCTTTGTTACCTTGAAAATTCAATTATTTGTTTAAAAATTCAAATATATTCTGAAAACTTCGTCCCTTTTGCTCGAAAGTTGAACATTTTGGTTGTGAATGCAGCTGTTTGACTGATAATTAATTTTTTTCGAAAATTGTATTATTTGTTTGAAAATTCATCTTTTTGTGTGTCGAAAATTCAAACCCTCTTTTTCTGTTTGAAAATTCATCCCTTTTGGTATAAAAGTCTCATAAATATAGGAATTTGATTACTTGGTACACAAATTTCTTAGTTTTTGAAACCAGAAGTATAATTCGGATTTTTTTCAAGTTTTATTCCATTATTTCATGAATCATGATTATCAGACGTGAAAGTTTCCTCAGGGCTATAATAAAGCAATCACTTCAAATTTATCAAAAAGTCTCTGTAAATATCAAACAATTGCCTAATGTCTCCTATCTGATCAGCTGCTTTTGTTTGAATATTCTGAATATTTCTCTTCTTAATATTCTCTTAAAAGGCTATAATTTATAAACTATTCACACACGGAATTTTTTTAATTTTGCAAAATTCAAGAAAATTTTTGGGAATCTTCCATTTACTTTAAAATATATACAGTATTACTGTAAATTTCGAAAATTTTGAGAAAAAAGGGTTTTGAGAAACATGACAGGTTTCAGAATATTGAATATTTTTCCTGAAATTCCTAACAAAAATTCAAATGATTTTTTAATTTGGACACCTAATTCCATAGAATATTTGAAAATATTTTAAAACAATCCCAAAATTGAAGAAAAAATAATAAAAAATTTGAAAGTATTTCAAGAAATTTGAAACACATTGTAGATTTTTAAAGCTTTTTATGCTTTTGAAGAATTGTGGAGGGATTCGTGATGATAAAAATTTTTTTTAAGACTTTCGGGAAAATTTCAAATAATTGTTTATTTTGACAAACTCATTTTTAGAAACTACATAAAAATATTTTCCTACATTTAGAAAGATTTACAAAATTGCCAGGGAAGAATCTGGAACATTTGAAGGCAATGTTTTCAATTTTGCAGAATTAAAAAAATTGGAAAAATGTGAAAGATTTTACGACACTTTTTTATGTGGAAAGATTTTTTAGAATCTTAGGAATAATATAAATCAGTTAAAAAATGGGTGAAAATTCATTTCTGTTGTCAAGATTTTCCTTTTTACATTCCTATCAGGGAAGGTATTAGATTTGTGTGGAAATTGCCCCCCCCCCCCCCTCTCGTTTTTGTCCAATGTGCACGTTTTGAGGTCCTCTGAATCTGAAGGGAAAGAGCTGATGACTTCTCTACAAAACATGTAATGATTCACATTTAAAACCAAAAAAATGATAATCTTAAATAAAAAGCAGTTTTATTCAGCCAAATAGACGCATTTGAAACAAAACAGTTCATTTCTTAAATAAAAAAGATTAATTTTTCACCAAATAGTTGCATTTTTAACAAAGAAAGATTGCATGTCAAGTAAGAAGATTGCTTTTCTACCAAATTATTATTAAATTAAATATTTAAATTAAATCATTCAATTTTTAACAAACTTTCAAGGAAAGAGGTAAAATAATTTTCAATGTTGATTTAAAATGAAAAAAATACTTCAATTCTGATGTATTTTATTATTATCTTCAATATTCGAAAATGTGAATATTCAACAAAAAATTGAAATTTTCAGTGGACCGAGATATAAATCTTCATCAAAATTTCATGATTATAGCTCTTTTACTTTTCGAGATATGGTGAACAGCACAAATTTACAAACACACGGAAATTTTTTAAAAACGAAAAAATTTATTCAAAAACCCAGTTCTCGTTAGATCAATGCAGTTAAACAGTGTTGGGCGCGGTTAGTACTTGGATGGGTGACCGTCCGGGAAAATTTCTAACTGCGTGCTGTTGGCGTGTCGTGGGTGTGGTGAGCCCACACTTGTAGTTATTTAATACAAGAAACTATCCACCTAGAAACACTACCCGAATCGGGTATTATCGAGAATTCACGTAATTAAAACCCCCATCTTTAAGGAAGCAATAATTAATTGATTAATCATCAATGGAGTAATTAATGAATTATTCCAATGTGCAATTATCTGATCTCCTCGAATCTGCTCTTGTCTTTCGATTAAGACCAAAGTAAATCACCCGCCGACAATGAATACTGTTACAATCTCTAAAATTGCACGAATGATGGATCGATCACATTTGTATTAGCTGATAAAATTTGAAAATGATATAATTGAAAAAAAAATTTTAAAAAAGGATTAGGAAAATCGGTCAATATTCTCAGTATTGAAGGTAATCTTAAATAAAATGCAAAATTACCAAAACTCCCAACATAAATTGAACGGGTTAACCGATTTTCTTCGATCCGCCTGGGTTCAGCATCCTTGAAACCCGTCACGGTGAATTAGGATAAATTCCCTCTCAGATTCGGAACGCCTGTTTTCGGTTCAACGTGGGTACTTTCCTGGTGGCGGATTGCTCGCTTCCAGGCGCAGAAATGAACCACATTTTCGATTAAATAAAAAAAACCCAAGACCATTTTTCAAAAAAAGAGACCGACATGTTGCGCATTATGCCCTTGAGATTTTGTGGTTAAAATATTACATCGAACAATTCATCCGTGTAGGAGGAAAATGGGGGCGAGTAATAAATGGGCTAAAAATTAAACGGAACCAAGCACCTTAAACTGATTCAAGACCTTTTTTATAAATCTGAATATTTTGAAAGAAAGGCACTTCCGAAAATTCATCGAAAAATATCAACTTCATTGTTAATTAAAGAATGGCTGAAGTCGTTTGTAAGCCATGTTTTCATAAGTAGCGAGTACACGTGCATTGATTTCGGTGAATGCTCGTCAATTTATCATGCCCTTCTATAGCTGTATTTTTTTTAATGTATCTAATTTAATTTAAAATTTAAGTATTTTTATTGAAAATTGAACTGTTATTTATAACTTGAAATGAATTGGCTGAATTGTTCTTCTTTATTGACTACAATATCTTCAATTTTTTAAGATTCGTCTTTTTTATTTTAAAATTCCATCTTTTTTGTTATAAATTTAATTTTTCGTAAAACTAAATTGTTTTTGATATAAAATTGAAAAGTTGTTTTGTTGAAGTATGAGCTGTTACTTTTTTTCGTATATATTTCATATTATTTTTGTTAAAAATTCAGCTGTTTCTCTAGGAAATTATCATTCTTTATTTACTAAAGAATGTTTCTTGTTTGAAAATTTTTCTTTTTAGTTCTGGGTTTTTTTTTTTTTTTGAAAATCAATATTTTTTTGTATAAATGTACTATTTTTTTTTTGAAATTATACTTTTCGTTTTAAAATTACACCTATTTTGGTATCAATGTAATTTTTTTTATAAACTCAAATTACTGTTGATTTAAAATTGAAAAGTTGTTTGGTTGAAGTATGAGCTGTTATATATTTTCATATATATTTCGTAATATTTTTTTGTGAAATTATACTTTTTTTTATTGAAAGTATTTGAAAAAAAAGTTTTCTACATAAATGTATATGCATATTGTTATTTATATTTCAATAACGTTTCAATAAAATAATAAAATCTATAATTTTCTGTAACTATGGTATCATTCAATCGAAGATCTTTTGGAAAGTAAAAATGTGAAAGTACATATTTTTTGTTATAGAGTTAATTCAACTGTTTGAAAATCAAACTATTTTGATGTAAAATAAAATTTTTTTATAGAAAGTTCAATAATCTTTAAAAAATGTTTACTCTTTATTTACTGAAAAATGTTCATTGCTTGAAAATCCATTTTTTTTTTTTTTTGCAAATCAATTTATTGTTCAGAAATTCAATTTTTTCTTAGTTAACTGTAACTGTTTTTGACTTTGAAAAGAAAATTTGGTTCATTTGTTTTCATCTTGTTCAAAATTAATTACTTTTACTGAAAATTGAACTATTCCTTGTTTCTTAATTCATCTTTTGTAGTTCGAAATTCATGTTTATATTTAGTTAAAAATTGTTGAATTTTTATATAAAATTAATGGTCTACTTTTAAAATTTATGATATGTACAAAAACGTAATGACTTTGTTTAGAAATAAAAAATTGTGTTAAGAAAATCATCTTGTTTCTTTGTAAATTTTACTGTTTAGTTCCAAATTTGCCTTTTTGGATTTAATTTACACCTTTTTGTATAAAATTCAATAATTTTTTTAGAAATTTTTGTTCCTTAATGTCTGTAAAATTTTCTTGG
This sequence comes from Andricus quercusramuli, assembly GCA_932178445.1. Lineage (NCBI taxonomy): Eukaryota > Metazoa > Arthropoda > Insecta > Hymenoptera > Cynipidae > Andricus > Andricus quercusramuli. The sequence continues at coordinate 360,687 of CAKNXH010002379.1, read as the reverse complement.
TTTAAAACTATTCCCTTCTGTTCGAGAATCTATTCTTTTTTTTAAGTCAATTTTTGTTGGTTAAGTTGAACTGTTTTTGATTCATAATTACAAATGAAACTAGCTTCGTAAAAGTTTAACTACTTTGTTAAACATTAATTTTGCTTCTGCAATATACGTTTTGTTGTTTGTCTAAAAATTAGTTTTTTGAATTGTAAATCAAATTTTTTGTTAAAAATTGATATATTTAGTTAATCCTTATACTCTTTTGTTAGAAATTAATGAATTTCATTACACATTGTTATTTTTTTGTAAAAAATTAATTTTCTTTGTAGTTTCGTGAATCTTGGGATCTGTGTTGTTAGTAAGTAACTAGTTTTGTTAGAATTGTACATTATTTTTATTCGACTGCGGCACGTAGTTCATAATTTTAGCTAGTAACCATTTAGTTCCTAGTCCACCTGCTAGGCGCGCTGCAGTCAGGAACTCGCAAACTTCGATTCCGGCGTAGGTTTTAGGATTTGGGGTAGAAATCGTGGTTTTAATTGTACCTATTCTAATTATGTTACTCTTCGTAAATATTGTCACAGAGAATGGCCACCCTTTCTGTCGACGATAAAATTTTAGTTCATAGTCCTACCGGTAGTTGCGCTGACTCTAGGTTTGTGAATACGCCTTCATGCGAGCACCCTTCGAGTTCACGGAATTGGTGCGTCGGATGAAGCCCGAACTTTCGTTTTTGGTGAAGACTGGTGACACGTGCTACGTCTCGCACTCGTACTCTACGGATTTATGTGGATTCATATACGTATATTTGTGCCTCTGAAATCTTATATGGGACTCTCTTTTTGATTTATTGAATACCAGACGTAAAAATTTAATTGGATAATCGGATCAATTGGACAAATATGGCTGAGGTAATTTTTTCTGTACTTCGGCAAGCGACGCAATCGGCGGATTTTATGGTGGAATGGCACCACTTCCCTACCCGTTGCCTCGCTGGCCCTTCCTATTAAAAGTGCTTTTTTAAAAATCTAATTTCATGTGCCGAGTTTTTAGCGAGTCGAGTCAGTGTGCAACCGGGTTTCTTTTCCTTTTTTTCTTGTTTTTCATATCGAGTCAGGTATACCTAATAGGTATTGGCATTAGAGTCTGACGTTCGATTTGAAAATGGCGTCCGTGGTTTCCGTCGCTTTAGGCCACGTGGCCACAATTCGCTTCCTTCCGTTAGGCTTCTGTTGTGTGGCTAGTAAATTGTAGAAGCGTTGGGAACTGACGTTTAAAATTGTAAAGTCTCTTTCTGATTTTGTTTATTAATAAATACCGACATCATTGAAAAATTTGCGAGGTTTGGCCGTTGTGATTTAGAAGAACCACCCCTGCGATCTCATGCTCCCTTTCCGTTAGCTTTTCCGCTTTTTTTTTTAGGTTTCAGGCTTTTCACCACTGTTATTCCAAGAAGCCTCTTAAATCGAAATTTTAATCTTGCCGGCTCGGTAATTTCTGATCAATATAAAAGCCCTGGCTGGCGCCCAGATTTGCAAAAATAAACCATATATGCATACCCGTGTATAAACGTATACGGATAAGTATATACATGTGTATGCAATGCGAAGTAACTGCCATTTACAGGTGGTAATAAACCAACCACTGCAATGGCGCCCAACGTTAACACTCACTGATCGCTCTGCCCTCCCGATAAATGTCGATTTTCCGATTCCTAATGCCTTTAGGTTCCCGGAAGATATTAGAAAGAGTACGCCAAATTTACCGAGTGTTTCACGCGACACTCTCACGGCAAATACACGCCGGGATAGCTTAGACCTACCTGGAACCACCCATTTTAGTTCCCTGAACCTACCCAGCGTTCCCCAGGACACTCTCATGGAAAATTGTCGCCTCATAGCACCTTGAGCTCCCGTTCAATCCAGTCGAATCTGAACTCACTTCATCGGCCAAGGGTCTCAGTCACTCAGTCGGTACGTCACCGAGTTCAAACCGGCAACGTCCCTAGATTCACGCCCCAATGAAACGTCCTGACAGAAACGATCAGGATCGATGACTCATCAGATTCCGAAAACGGGGTGGACCGTAATAGGACTAGGGTCAAAGCGCAATTCGGGGGGAACCTCCCACGTTATCGAGCGAGGAATGACAACTCAGTAAACCCAGAGGACAGTATTCCCTTCGGTCGACGGGATAGTCATTTCAATGTGCGCGGTGGAGATTCGATGGGCTTGGGACTTCCGACAGGGCGCAACCTGAACTTGACGACGAATTCAATCGCGATAGCGCCAATCATGATAGGCTAGTCAGCGTTACCCCGTCACCGCGCCGAAACAACAGCTCCCGAGACCTCGGGAAGATTATCCTAAATTGGAAAATAATATTTGACGGGAGCGGAAAAACTAGCGCCGAGGATTTCCTAACTAAAATCGAGGACCGTACTAGAATGTCTAAGGTCTCCGATGAAGAACTCTTGGTGGCCATGCCGGTCTTGTTAGAGGGTATTGCTTTCAAGTGGTTTCAAAATCATGAATTGAAGTTTACGAATTGGGCTCAATTCAAAAAGGCTTTCAGACACCGGTTTGGCGACGACGATTTCGAGAGGAGCGTTAGGGGACAAATTTACTCTGGGACTGAAGGGAAAACAGAACTTATAGACGATTGCCTGACGAATCTCGAGGGCTTAATTAACCTGCTAGAAAACGATATGCCGACGGTAGAGCAGTTGGATTGAGTTCCATTAACATAAGTCAGATCTGTTTATATTATCCGTCAAAGTGACATGATAATTCGTAATTGCAGCATCGAGGAATAGTGCAGAATAGCGACTGGATCGGTAAAATCTACTGATCCGCAGGTCAACAGCACTTGAGAATCGGTACTGGTTACCATCAATGATAGTCATATTCAGTTGCCTATAGTTGTAAAATTTACTGAACTGACGTGTTGTCCATATACGTACGTGGAAGATCAGTAGATTTAACTTGGTTTTCAGTAAAATATAGGGTTCTTTTTTCTGCGTGTATTTTGAAAGACGCGAAGTTGGCTGCACAAAATCATGTTATCAATTTGAAATAAAATGCGGAATGTAAATCTTAAGTATCACGAAAGAATATTCATATAATCAGTCCTACATATGTATATTTTTTTATAAAACTATGATGATGAATACCTCTTTGCAATTAACGCATTATAACATAAATGGACTGTCGTATGTAAAGAGTAAAACGATGTAATAAAGAGTAAAACTGTAATAACCAAAACATAACTAAAGTTATAATGCAAGAATCATTTTATCGATTTGAAATAAAATACGGAATGTAAATCGCAAGTATCCGAACGAGTGTACATATAATCAATCTCACATAATTTTTTTGTTGTTTATAAAACTAAGATAATGAATATCACTTTGGAATCAACGTATTGTAATATAAATCAAATTTCATATATAAAGAGTACAAAGAGTGAAACTGTAATAACCAAAACACAACAAAAGTTATAATGAAAGAATCATTTTACATGATGTAATAAAAATACTGTCTTAGTAAATTTTAATTATTAAAAAAAATATTGATGAAATAGTGCCGATTCATTTACTTATTGAATAGTAAATATTTTTCGGGGTCGCCGTTTCAACGTTGCAAATTTTTCGTCTGAAATTTTTGAAATAATAAACAATTTTGTTAATTATTCTCTTTAAAATAATTTTTTTCCATAAAAAATCAATATAACTCATCCTATTAATATTAATAATATTTTTTTTTATTATTTTCTATTTATAGACATTAAAAGTAGTCAATATTTATAGTATAAAAATGATATCAAATTTAACTAAGAGTTTTCACAGTTAACGTTATTAAGAATATTTGTATTACCTTGTTTCTTCATGACTCCTCTTAGCTTCAAATGGACACATATTTGTAAACTTGGATTGTACCTATACGATGCAATCTGCACTATTAGTCTGCAGTGCCCGTACACTACGATTTCCTGAACGTAACTGGTATTCGTAGTTTTCACCTCGCGAAGTCCATTACTTTTCCAGTAACCCTGTATTTCTGAAACATAAAAAAAAAACAAATTATGATTTGAATTCATATTTAATATATTTCATATTACTTCATTTATTTTTTAAATTGAAATGATGTTTTGAATTGAGAAATATAATGGACAAACCAATGGGTCCATCGGCAATCATCACAACCGTGAATTTGGTCGGCTGAAATGTTGCGATTGGCATTGAAGCAATACTTTTTAAGTCTCTATGGAAGGTTAATGTGCTGTACGATTGCACATGAAACTCCAGTAATGAGATAAATTCATGAGGGTTTCTGAATGAAGGGTTTGACAGTCGAATTGAGCTGAAAATGTCAAAAGTCGTTAATGTATTTATTTTGTGAATGTCATTGTTCATTAATAAAATAATTTGTTTAAAGAATGATAAAGATTTGAGGATAAACACTTCATCTCAACAAATGTTTCAATTTTAAGCTACTAATTTGTTTTATAAGAATAATCGTTAATGTTTAAACAGACGTAAACTATTTGAACAATCTTACTTTGTTTCAATATTTTATTCATGTAATTTTTCTAAAGATTCAAATATTTGTATAAATAAAGAAACTCACTGCATTGAGCCTTATAAATGGCTCATATTTTGTGGCATGTGCTGTTCCCCAAATGAGGACCCTCATTCTGACACTTAGAGTTATTGTTCAAAACGAACTTCAGGACGTGTCCTTGGGCTGTCTTAAGCTTCTTAATGCCATCGATAGCATCGATGTAGCCAGTCAGATCCCTATAAAAAAAATAGTTGAAAAAAATATAATGTTATTTTTTTCTGGAAAGGGAGTAAATAATTTGCAATTTTTAAACACAATGTTTGAGTCAAAATTAACAAATAATTTTTAACCATTACAATCAATTTAAGATATATTCATAATGCTTGAAATCTTTCCAAATATTCAAAAATATTTTAAAGATTGAAAATATTTCATTGTAGAAATATTGAGAAAATTTCAATGAATTAAAAACAAAATTCATATTTTTAAATGTTTCAAGCAAACATTTGGGAGCATTTGGAGCAGTTTGAAACGTTATTTGAAAATTCATGCCCGGAAGTTTGAATGCATTCCTGACGGACATGTGACATCAAACGCATCTACTCTTAGGGCCGATTTCACCAACAGCGATTAAAATGGCGATTAACTAATCACGATTATTTTTTAATCAAGGTTTTAACCGACATTAACTTCTAATGCGTTCCACCGTGTCCTATCATCAAGTTTTGATTCTCCATTATTTAATCATATACCCCATTCACAATAACTTCCATTTTCTCTTCATCCGACGATTCTGATTCGTCAACTTTCAAGTCCCGTGAAGTACGTGCGCGAGCATCGGTCGCTGAGGCCATATTGCGTGTGAACAAACAGTAACGTGCTGGCTACATACTTCGAAGAAAAGAAGACGAGTGAAGATTTGTCCAGTTATTTGTGTTTATTTGTGAAAATGAATATGGATGAACATTAGGGTGGTCCAAAAATGCATTGGAAAAATTTTTTTTCGAATTTTTATCGGGACACCCCCCAAATTTGTTCGAATCCGCACAAAAATAAATGCGTTTTTTTTGTTTTGAAAAAAAATGATATTTAGGGGTGGCGCAAGCCCCATGAAGTTTAACATGTATTTCCCATAAGAAAAAAAGACGTTTTTGTAAATCTTATTCAGAATCCTCAATATTATCTCAATCGAGTTGAAACTCAACCTTTCTCTTCACAATTAGCCATAGAATACGAATAAAATATCACTTTTCAAATATCACCCCCATAAGTCTGTTTTATAGGGTCCCAAAGAAACCCCATAAGTGAAAAAATGGGTTTTGCGAGTTTTTGGCGCTAATTATGATTTTTTTGCGGTTTTTTTATAGCGAATTGTTTTTAATACATAAAATATGACTTTATACTGAAAATTAGATATTTTAATGAATTGTTTAAACAATTTATTATTGTTTTTAGCAATTTTCTCATAGAATGCAGTTAGAAAGACGCGGTTTTTTCACAAATTTTTCATTTGTTGTACAATTTTCAATTAGAGCGAAGTGATATTTCATTAATGTTAACAATAGTGATTGTTCAAACAATTTATTATAATTATAAATAATATTATATTTGAATAATGCTAGAAAGATGCGGATTTTTTTTAGTTTCTGGCTTTTTGTCCACTTTTCATTCGGAGTGAAGTAATAATGAATTCAAGTTAACAAAATAATTGTTTAAACAATTTATTATACTCATTAATAATATTATAATTGAATAATGCTAGAAAGATGCGGTTTTTTTATTTTCTGGCTTTTTGTTTAATTTTCATTTGGAGTGAAGTAATAATGAATTCAAGTTAACAAAATAATTGTTTAAACAATTTATTTTAATTATTATTATTATTATATTTGAATAATGCTGAAAAAATGCGTTTTTTTGTTTCAATTTCTGATTTTTTGTCCACTTTTCATTCGGAGTGAAGTAGTAACGAATTCAATTTAACAAAATAATTGTTTAAACAATTTATTATACTTATTAATAATATTATAATTGAATAATGCTAGAAAGATGCGGTTTTTTTCAAATTTCTGGCTTTTTGTTTAATTTCCATTTGGAGTGAATTAATAATGAATTCAAGTTAACAAAATAATTGTTTAAACAATTTATTATCATTCTTGATAATATTCTCTTTCCTCAATTGGTAGAATGTTGCGGTTTTTTCTGAAATTTTCAACTGTTTGTTTATTTTTCATTAGGCGTGACTTAATAATTAATTATATTGAGCAAAAATAATTGTTCAAACGAATTATTATTGTTTATGACTATCTTCATCTATATCAATTGCGCCTGATAGTTACGGTTTTTCGGCTATGTTTACTTTTCTGTCCTTTTTTCACTTAGTGAGGTAATAATTAATTAAAGTCAACAAAAAAGTTGTTTGAACAATTTAATATTGATTTCTGCCTTTCGTGTAAAATAGATTTTTTTCTTTGAATTAATTTTTTTAAGCATTGTGAAAAGAGCAAAAATAATTCACTTAAAACAACAATACCTTTCGGAAAATCATTTTTGTTGTGGCCGACTTATTACTTGTTCATAAATAAAAAGTCGATGCAAAGTGAAAGATTTTAGAAAAAACCTCCACTTTCTAGCACTTATCTAAGAAAAGTTTGTTATTAACAAAATTAAATTGTTTGAACAACTTTTTTGTTGACTTTAATTAATTATTACCTCACTGAGTGAAAAAAGGACATAAAGGTGAAAATTGCCGGAAAACCGCAACTATCAGGCGCAATCGATATACATGAAGATATTCATAAACAATAATAATTTGTTTAAACAATTATTTTTGCTAAATATAATTAATTATCAAGACACGCCTAATAGAAAATAGACAAACAGTGGAAAATTTCAGAAAAAAACTGCAACATTCTACCAATTAAGCAAAGAGAATACTATCAACAATGATAATAAATTGTTTAAACAATTATTTTGTCAACTTGAATTCATTATCACTTTACTCCATATGAAAATTAAAGAAAAAGCCAGAAATTAAAAAAAAAACGCATCTTTCTAGCATTATTCAAATATAATATTATTAATAATTATAATAAATTGTTCATACAATTATTGTGTTAACTTGAATTTATTATTACTTCACTCTAAATGAAAATTGGACAAAAAGCTAGAAATTTAAAAAAAACCGCATCTTTCTAGCATTATTCAAATATAATATTATTAATAATTTTCATAAATTGTTTAAACAATTATTTTGTTAACTTAAATTTATTATTACTTTACTACAGATGAAAATTGGACAAAAAGCCAGAAAAAAACCCGCATCTTTCTAGCATTATTCAAATATAATATTATTTTCAATTATAATAAATTGTTTAAACAATCACTATTGTTAACATTGATGAACTATCCCTTCCCTCTAATTGAAAATTGGACAAGAAATGGAATATTTGTGAAAAAACCGCGTCTTTCTAACTCCATTCCATGAGAAAATTGCTAAAAACAATAATAAATTGTTTAAAGAATTAATGAAAATATATAATATTCAGTATAAAGTCATATTTCATGTATTAAAAACAATTCGCATTAAAAAAAACCGCAAAAAAATCATAATTAGCGCCAAGAACTCGCAAAACCCATTTTTTCACTTATGGGGTTTCTTTGGGACCCTATAAAACATACTTATGGGGGTGATATTTGAAAAGTGATATTTTATTCGTATTCTATGGCTAATTGTGAAGAAAAATGTTGAGTTTCAACTCGATTGAGATAATATTGAGGATTCTGAATAAGATTTACAAAAATGTATTATTTTCTTATGGGAAATACATGTTAAACTTCATGGGGCTTGCGCCACCCCTAAATATCATTTTTTTTCAAAACAAAAAAACGCATTTATTTTTGTGCGGATTCGAACAAATTTGAGGGGTGTCCCCATAAAAATTCGAAAAAAAAATTTTCGGACCACCCTAATGAACATCCAATGTCTATAAATAATACACTCGTTCTTTAATTACTCTTGGTCTTCTATTGATAATGTGCAGAATATCTTCATCATCATCAGAGGATAGAAAATCATCATAAAAGAAATGTTCCATTTTCGAACTGTATACTGAACGCACACTGCAATTCTATAGGTTAGGTTTGGTGCTACCATCGGTAATCACGCATTACGTCCGTTAATCAGCCAAAATCGGGCGGTTAAATTAAATGATGATTAAACTCTCTTAACCAGCGTTACGGAAATGGTGGAACGCAAGGCTCCGATTAAATTACAATAATCGGGGATTAACAACTTAATCGGAGTTGGTGAAATCGGCCCTTAGTGGTATAATCATGATTATGCAATTAGCACTATGTTTTTAACGATTGCGATCAGCTGGTCTTCCAGGGATATTTGGGATATTTGGAATGATGTTTATGTACGGAAAGAAGGAACACATTTTTCATATTTGAAATAATGTTTACATATATGATGATAATTTATAAAAATTTTGAAAACATTTATAATATCAAAATAATGTTTGAAAATATGAGAATAAATAACAAAATTATGAAAATTAAAAAAGATGAAAAATGGGTATTTCACGTGACCTCTATGGAAATTCCATGATTTAACGTTAAACTTGCGACGTAAAATGTCATTAGAAATCGAGCGCGTCGCTAAACATTTTGCGCATGTTGAACGTTGTAACACAGAGGTTACTTGGCGGTACAGGCGACGAGGTCCTCAGCCGAGCCCGTCCGGGAACCCACGACGGGTCCCGAACGTGTGGCCGCCGACGGGACTCGCCGCTCGTCCCGTCAGTTCTCTCTCTGCGCTCGGTAAGGAACTCCGTCCTGGGAGCATCCGGTGCCTACTAATGTGAACGGGCCACTAGTGTCGATGGACCATCAGTGAACGGACTAACCAGTGATGAAGGACTAAACAGCTAACTAGTGAGTCGCCTACGCCCGGCCACCATCACGACTCTTTGTTGGGCCCTTCCGGTATCCTCTGCGAGGATACACGTTTCTGCGAGAGTACGCGATCCTGCGTAAGTCGATTAAATGCCTTTATCTATGATTCCTAGTCTTTCATTGTGTTCACCCTCTTCTCGGCCATCCAGATCCCAATTACCCTCCTCGGCATTACCTCGTAATAACGTGCATTTTTATCTTTCTAAGTTTGAAACACATGCTCATAATCTTATATCTCTCCTCTTCTAAGATGCACATTTAACATGCGCACGATGTTTAGATACGTATTTTTAACGCTAAATCTATTCTTTTACTTACAAATTAATTATTATTAAAACTTATTATTTGTAAGTAAAATAATTGATTTAACGTTGAAAATACGACGTACAATATCGGTAAACATCGAGCGCGTCGGAAAAATACGACGTAAAATGCCGGTAAACATAAAGCGCGTCGCTAAACATCGTGCTCATGTTGAACGTGACCATGTCGGAAGTAAATTCGTATTCGGTCGATGCCATTTCACTTTAATATCACTTCTTCTTCTTGTTTGCTTCAGCATACGAATAAGATGCTTTTAATAACACGAATTCACTTTAATATCACTTCTTTCTTTTGTTTGTGTCTTCCTGCTGTACAACTTCAATACACGAATAAGACGCTTCACTTCAATAACACGAATAAGACGGTTTGTGTGACGTGGGAGGGAGGAGGTATAACCATCGAGTGTGGATCGACCAAAAGTAAATATCGATAGAAATGGGACAAACATAGAGTGTGGACCGACCGATAGTAAATATCGATAGAAATAAATCCGCACATTTGAATGTTTGACCAATAGAAGTCAGGGAATCTTGGCGCCAAATAAATTGACCAATAAGGTTAGCGGGTCACGCGTGAAGTTTGCTTCAGGGTGACACATTTGAAGTTAGTCAAAATGCATGTCCTTTTTAGATAAGGACAAGGTGACACATTTGAAGTTATTCGAAATGCATGTCCTTTTTAGATAAGGATATATGTGACCGTCAGCAAAGAAAGGGACCTAATGCGTCAGAGCTAAATTTTACAGGACGGGCGATCGTGGTAGAGCCCGCAAGCCAGCATTTGAGCAGTGGGGATGCGTCTACAAAAAACGCCCCCTCTACTTACCACTACATGTTTAGGCACGAGACAGTGGAGCTCACGTGTATGTTTTTGTTATCGCTGATGAGTAGATGTTTGTGTTATCAGCGTCAGTATTTAACACTAAACAATACGCTATGTTTAGCGCTTCCAAGCCAAACATTTTTCATTTTGTTGAAGGTTTAGAAGGTGTGAAAATTGATACATACGTTAGAATAAGAAGTCTATGTAAAATTTACAAAGAGCAAATATTATTGATTGTTATTATTTAATCTAAAATATTACGAAATTTGTAATTATTTAAAATATGGTAATTTTTGTTACAAAAAAATGTCTTCTCCTCTGGAAATACTTTGACATGTTGTGCGAGTGATCATCAGTAACAATTTCTATGAAACATTAACATTATTTTGAGGTTGTACAATTTCGTATTCTACTTCATCATCCGAATTGATGCAAATATTCTTCTTAAAAATAATATAAGTTTAATTACATTTTTAAAAACTCAACATGTGTCAATCTCGTCAACAAATTGAAGAAATTAATTCAAAGCATTGGTACTTTGGCTTGAAAAGATTTATACCATTGAAACTGCTTCAATTTGTTGTGAGAAAGATTTGCAATCACTATTTTCATAAAAACTAAACAGTATACAATTGTTAAATGAAATTATTGTAGCGACCTCAAGTTAAAAATTTTTCGTCTTTATAAACTCACTTAGTCGTTTCTTATTCAAAATACGTGTTTGTGATCCATCTGGTTTCGGCACGATAAAAATGTTGGGAATGAATGGGCCTAGAACAGGTTGGCAACTTTTCTATGACACCCTTGTTGGACTGTTGTAAATCATTGGTAGCCTTCAATTTTTCGGCGAGATCCTTTCTAAACAACGGTTCGTATCTTTTGTTGGTCCTTGAGCATATCCTTAAAAGATGCTTTAATATTTTTCAATATTGAGCTCTAACCTCCAAATTTAATTTAAGATGGTCAATAAAGATATAGTCTACTTCTAAAAACCCAACCCCAGAACTATTAACCGAACAGCTGATAATTTGTTTTTTTCTGAGAGTTGCTCAATATTACCATGGGGTTTAAGACATATCCTGAAGTTTTTCAAAGAATGAACTGATGTAGAGATAATTTAAAAGTTTATTAGCCGTTTTACATTCCGAAATTTTTGAACTGTTACGCTAAAAGTACCAGAAGTGGAATTAGATGCTATTTAATATAATTGTGAATTGATTCAGTTGAACGTTAATGTTTATTGTAAAAAATTCTTCTAATTTATTAGCAAAATTAATCTTCTTGGTGAGAAACTTATCTTATTGATTAAAAACTAGACGATGGTTAACCTGTTATTAGCAAAGAAACCTAACTAAAAAATTACATGTCTAGTATTTTTCAACTATCAGTTTTTCTCCTGACATTTTTTATAGATTTCTCTATCGTTTTATCTGTAGTCGCGCTAAAACGATATGAAAAGAATCACAAGCCTCTCAAAAATGATAATTATAAATTATTTTATCACGTGAGTCTATCATACGAATATGTGCAATAATTGAAACTTTTGAAGAGATTAAGTTGGACCAATAAAGAACTCTTTTTCTAGAACCTTTCCTTAAGCTATGAGCGTATGTTGACATCATTTTTCAAATGTCGTCCCTTCTAAAAACAATCGATTGAACACGATTCATAACGATTGAGTGTGATCAAACAGTGAATCGTTTTTAATTGTTGCTAATTGTGCCAATTGTTCCCAATCGGGTTCAATTGAGTGAATGAACTTGCCTGCAGTGCGCCCTCTGCAGTTTTCGTTTGTAACACACATGACGCGCACGTGTTGATAGGTTGGAAATTGAATTTTTAATAATTCAACAAAAATTTCGAGTATAAAAAATTGAATGTTTGTTCAGGCGGTATACCGAATGAGGAGTCGAGAGGCAGTATGTAAAAATCATGCCACCTATCGATGTGACAGAGTGATATTGTGTCTTTAACAAGTTAGGCAATAGTGGTTTGATTTAGCGGGTATATTATTCTAAGACTTTTATTTATTTCTTTTTAAATTCGTATTGTTGACATTTTTTGGTTTGAAAGCGTAGGAAACCGCTTGTAAATAATTATTGCAATATCAAAATGCTGTACTGACAACTTAACCTCTAATTCAGAATAATGGATACCCAATGGAAAACGATTGGAATCATTAGAACGTAGGATGGCTCCAATATTTTGAAACTAAGACTAAATAAATTGTAGGTGACTCATTAAATTCTTTCAATTTTCAGTAGAAAAACTTATCCAATCTTTTTAAATGTCTTCCAGTATAACAATTTTGAATCTATAAATAAGTTTGATTTGTAATTCTCGAAAATATCTAGTTTTGAATATTTAAAATAATCAATTTTGAATATTTCGAATAATTTGGTTTGCAATGCCTGACCTTAAAATCTTTGAATTCCAAAGGTTTTAAATTTTTTATTGTATAATATTAGATTGTTCAGAAGGCTTTATGTAATTAAAAAGTTAAATCAATTGACAATAATTGACAGGAATGGAATTGGAGGTTTAACTATTCAAAAACTGTTACAGATTAAACTATTTTTGCATCTAAACAATAAAAATTATGGTATTCACAGGTGAAATGGTTCAAAATTGTATTAAATATATGCAGAAATCATCGCAACAACTGGTTATTGTTCCCAAGGCACAGACATTTTCAGGGTGGCGATTCGGCGGACGATTTCAAATTTTCGGTTCTTTCTGGTCAAGTTTTTCAATTTTCCCGGACAACTAAAAGTAACAAATTCGTATTTGCCACAAAACGCAAGCAGTTATTTCATTTCCTGACGTTTATTATGAACATCTTTCAACACAACAGAGCAAAACATTGTCAAATAAATCAATTTTTGAAAATACTCAAATTTTCCACTAAAAATATCAATTTTTTACTGAAAAAATGAAACAGTTATACTTTCAATTAAAAAAATTAATTCTCAACAAAGAAAAAACAAATTTCCAACAAAAAAGTTGAATTTTCAACCAAAGTGATGAATTTTCAAATAAAATTGTGAATATTCAACAAAAAAATACAATTTTTCAACAAAATACATGTATTTTTAACCAAATAATTTTCAAACAGATAATTGAATGTTGAACTAAAAAAAAAATCATTTTCAACCGAAAATAGAATAGTAACATTTTTAGTAAGAAAAAATAATTTTAAACGAAACATAGGAGTTTTTAACTAAAACAATGAATAATCAACTGAAATAGTTGAATTTTTAAGCAAAAAATTAGTTTTTGCTAAAAAAGATAAATTGGCAACAAAAACTTAAATGATTAAATGCTAAGTTGAGAAAATTAATGATTAACCAAACAAAAGAAGGGATGAATTTTCGAATGAAATTGTAAATATTTAACTGAAATAGTTGAATTTTAAATCAGACAGATGAATCTCTTCCTGAAATGATGAATCTTTAACCGGAATAATTGAATTTTGGACCAAGACGATGAATTTCTACCAGAAGAAGAATTTCAAACAAAAAAAGATCATTTTTTTATCAAAAATTAAATAAATGAATTTTTAGCAAAAAAAGCATGTTCAGAAAAAAGGGATGAATTTCCAACTAAAATTATGGAAGTCAGCTGGAATAATAGTTACATTTTTATTTTAAAAAAAAATCATTTCCAACCAAAAAAGATTCAAAGAAAAAGAATAGTTGAATTTTATGCCAAAAAGATGAATTTTCAACCATAAAAATTATTTTTTTTACAAAAAAAGTCCAATTTTCCGCAAAGTACATACATTTTCAAATAAATAGTTTAATTTTTAAATGTGAAATATCGATTTTCAACGAAATAGTTGATCTTTCATCAAAAAAAGATTAATTGATTTTCAACAAAGTAGTTACATCTTCAACCAGAGATGAATTTTCAATTAGATGATCAATCTTCCAAGAGAGAGAGAGAGAGTGATATTGGGACAGAGTGTGACGAATTAACAAGTGAAAATGCTAATATCCGTAGGATATTAGAAGGTGAGAAAGAATCTGAATAGCTTTACTCTCATTTAATTTTAATTCTTTTGTAACTAAAATATTTTTAGTAATTTATTTGATAAATTGCATGTTTGCTATATAAAATTATAGTATGAAATTAATAATTTGATGGAAAAATTTCACCTCATTAGCAAATTTTTTGATGACAGCACTTCCAGCTCGCGGAAATTATTACAAAACATTTATTTAATTTTTTCGATGAACATATTGCTTAAAATGTGTTGCCTCGAAAAAAAGTAAATAAACGTTTAAAATGATTCCCGCGAGACGAAAGTGCTGCCATCAAATTGCCACTTCATAACCACCAAATCTTACTACCGATTGGCCCGATTGGGAACGATTGGAAACGATTGAAACTTTGCAACACTCAATCGTTTCCAATCGTGCACACACGATTAAGAAACACGATTAGAAACAATTCAAATTTCTTTCAATCGTTTTGAATTGTTTTCAATTAATTATTTCTAGAAGGGGCTGTTTGATCTAGGCATACAGGTGTACGAGCGAATGAAATAAAGCGTCGTTATGGAATTCTTACATAAACTTGTTTTTGTTTTCGTGGCTTCAATTCATAAAGTCGAGTAAGATAGCAATTATTTGCCACCCATATAACACGTGAACAATTTTTCGGGCGGGTGGGGCAGAAGGCGAGGAAGGGGGAGTCATGAAATCAAAAGCGTCTTCGTGGTATGGGTAGAGCCTACTAGTATATATATACGGAAGCATCTTGTAGAAAAATCCTTCTCTCCGTGAATCAGCATCATCTACTGTCATCAAGTATAATAAAAAAAATGAAGATCGCTGCCGGGACTCTATTCCTGGCTGTAGCCGTTTTTCTGGATTCTATTGGTAAATATATAATAATATAATATCATATCTATAATTTTTAGTAGCGTAGCCAGGATTTAATAAAGGGAGGGGTTTGAAAGGCTGAAGAAAAAGTACGTTACTACTTACGGGGAAAAATTAGGATAATTCCCCGCATGAAATTGATAAATGTCATATTTATCATCCTTGCAGGAAAAATAGTTTTAAAATCATGGAAATGCTGCATCAGCGGATTTTTGTAAAGAAAAAAATCTGCCCGCTTCGCGGGCACATTCTCATCGCGCGCTTCGCGCGCGGCTCGCTTCGCTCGCTAGTTTGAGCGCGCCTAGGGCGCGCACCTGTTGTATCTCGCGCTTCGCGCTCGATAATATGTTCACCTCGCGCTACGCGCTCGGACACATTTGCCTGACGCTTTAAGCTCGGTTCATCTTGGTTTTCGCACTTCATGTGCTTACTATTGCGCGCTTCGCGGGCTAATGCTCTCTTAGTTAGCTTCATCGTTATGACCTGCTTTTGGTTTAATTATGTAAACTTTACATAGAAAGAGGAACTAATTTACTTAAGGTTCTATCGACCTTAAGGAATACATTCTCATCAAGACACTCGCGCTTCGCGCTCGATATTTCGTTTAAAAATCATGTAAGTCTTGCGCCACGCTCGTTTCTGTTCATCGTTTAATGTAAACTCAAAAGTTTGATCGCGATCACGGCGCGCCATTTGGTTGTCGCGGTTCGCAATGACAATATTTTATGTTCAATGTTCTTCAAATAAAAATTATTAAATTTGTATTTGCTTTAAAATGAAGAAGGAAATTCCTTCACTTCAGCGTACATTTCCGTATCTGTCTAATAAAAAATAAATCATACAATCAGAAAGATTTCTTCCAACTATCTGAAAAGGGGCGAAAAAAAGTATCTAAGTTGTTTTTGGAACATATATATGATAAATTTTTGAATGATTATTGAAAAATGGACATTTGACAAAAATGGGGGGAGGGGTCAAATTTTACACAAATCTAATACCTTCTCTGGATGAGAATGTAAAAATAGAATAAATTGTTCGAATTTTCAAGTACCATGAACATTAATTATTATTATACTATTAGGCCATTTCCCTTTCGGGGTAGGCGTGATTCGCACGGTTGGAAAATACTAATGTGGGGAAGGAGATATACATGTTTTAGATTGATCTAGAATTTGCGTGTTATTTATTTAAATAACACGTTCGTCCCACAACATTGCTCCGAGCCAGGTGGCTGATCAATCTCTCTAGTGACCACCCCAAGTAAAGAGCCTCAAAAAATTATTGTGTGTGCGGTCCCCCACTTGGGCCTATTAGTATCTAAGGTCTTTCGTTTCAAGCGTCATACACTCTACTCACATTCTTTTTATAAACTATTTGTCGCCACACTTTTCTGTCCTGGCATACTTCTCTACCTTCCTTCACGTCCATGCATTTTTTCATGCGAGCTCTCGTGTTTCTATGGCTTCTTATGTATCTTCGGATATCCCGGTTTCTGTAAATTTTTAATCTTGTTTCGCGTTTGTTTCGTTTGTTTGGTTCTATTTCTTCTCCATCCCCGCCCTAAGCTCATTTTGGAGACTAGAAGGTGATGGTCAGTATTACATTTAGAGCCCCTCATGACTCTTGTATCTTTAACGATTTCTCTTAGTCTTTCATCCACAATAACGGTGTCAATTATAATGTGGCTATTTTCTTTACGCCAGGTGTAATTGTGGATCATTCTATGTATAAACCAAGTATTTGTAATAAATACGTCCTTTTCTAAGCATAAGCTAACTAACTTTTCCCCGTTATAGCTTTTTCTTGTTGGATCCCCAGAATTTTTAGCACCCTTTCTGTATTAAGGTGGGGGAGGGGGGGGGGGGTGCAAGGAATGGAAACC
>CAKNXH010002379.1:315600-343170 GCA_932178445.1 Andricus quercusramuli | reverse complement strand
TTTGTCGTATCTTGCATATTTTTGCCGTAAAATTGAATTTTTGGATTTTTAATTATTTTTTGTGCAATAAAAATGTGAATTTTCGATTTTTCGAGAAAATTCAAAAAGTCGTTATGATAATCTTGTAGGGCGTTGAAAAAGAAACACTTTTCATGTCCAGACTTTTTTTCGTATAGTGCGTTGTTTGGCTGAAAATGTGAATTTTCGTTTCTTTTTTTGGATTTTGAAAATGCCGTAACTCTGAAAATTTTGATTTTATCAAAAAATGTCATGGGAATAAATTGTTTGAATTTTCGATGACTATAAGCAGCCGTACATATGATTTTCAAATTTTGAAAAAAATGGTCTAAAAAATTTTCAAAATGCTCTCACTTTATGAATTTTTATTGAAAATGGCTGGCTAACGAACTTGACCTTTAGTTTAGGAGACTCAAAGTGTATACCAAAGGAAAATTGAATCAATTAATTCTTTCGAAAGTTATCGTGCTCACAGACAGACATACAGACAGACAGACAGACACATTCGTAAAAACCTGTTTTTTGGGTTCAGGGGGTCTCAAAACGTGGACATTTGACAAAAACCGGGGGGGTTAAATTTTACACAAATCTAATACCTTCTCTAGATGAGAATGTAAAAATACCAATTTTCAAGTATCATGAGCAATATTTATGATTATTTTATTGTTTTAATCGTTAGAAACAGTATTGAGAACATCAAAACAATGAAATATTGTGGGAAAACACACACGAGATGAAAAAGAAATGAAATAGGCAAAGTTTTGATGAGAATGTGCCCACTTATCGGGCTGATTTTTTCACTGTTAATGACCTTTGTTACGGATAGAGCAAAAACTATGCATCCTATCAAAAAGTGATCCATAACAAATTTGTAGATCTTTTTTTTACGCACAAATTTTGTTTCATCGTCGTTTGTCGTATCTTGCATATTTTTGCCGTAAAATTGAATTTTTGGATTTTTAATTATTTTTTGTTCAATAAAAATGTGAATTTTCGATTTTTCGAGAAAATTCAAAAAGTCGTTATGATAATCTTGTAGGACGTTGAAAAAGAAACACTTTTCTTGTTTTGACTTTTTTTCGTATAGTGCGTTGTTTGGCTGAAAATGTTAATTTTCGTTTCTGTTTTTGGATTTTGAAAATGCCGTAACTCTGAAAATTTTGATTTTATCGAAAAATGTCATGGGAATAAATTGTTTGAATTTTCGATGACTATAAGCGGCCGTACATATGATTTTCAAATTTTGAAAAAAATGGTCTAAAATTTTTTTATAATGTCCTAACTTTTTTAATTTTCATCGAAAATGGCTGGTTAACGAACTCGATCTCTCTTTTTGGTCCCAAAAACTGTGTGCGAAAGCACAATCCAATCCGATTAGTCTTTCAAAAGTTATCCGATATACAGACGACGACAACGACAACGACGACAACGACGACAACGACGACAACGACAGACAGACAGACACCGACGTCAAAACCATTTTTTCTGACTCAGGGGGCCTCAAAACGTCGACATTTGATGAAATCCACGAAAGTCATTTTTCACATAAAATCAATACCTTCTCATTATGATGAGAATGTAAAAAAAAAAAGAAAATAGAACATTTGAATACCACGAATATCCAAATTTTCATAAAATATGGAATGACTCCACATGGACGGAGGATTCAGTGAATTCCTACATATATATAGTACCGTTGCGGTTAATAAATATGCCAGTTATATCGTCTAGGGGCGGGTATGACACTCCCCATGGCTAAGCTACTACTACTAGAAAAAAAACACGATTATTTTCTTTTTCTGTGTTACACAATTTCCAAATCAAAATTTAAAAATATTTTTATTGAATACTATTTTTCTCAACGAGTGCAGGAGTTAAAAAAGCTCCTCTGCACCAGCTGAGGACTGTATTTTTTCCCAATACACTGTGAAACATTTTTAACTTTATTGATACAATAAGAATGTGGTAGCGATACTTGTGAGTAGGGTACGTCACCCTTACCAAGGTTACATATTTGCAAGTCATTTTCCTTCAAAATAAGGAAACTACAATCATTTACACACCTGACATAGTTTTCTTCATTCCTCGTTTGTCAGCTCAACAAAAATATTTGTGTAATTTTCAATGAAATTTATCCAACAACAAGTCACCTCGTTCAATAATGTATTCAGCACATTTTCATTTATGATGTTTTTATTCAACATTACTCAGAAAATTCGAATTTATATACATTTATTGAATTTAATTTCAATATAAAAATAATTAATCGAGGATAACTGTAATACTTTCTTAAGAAAATAATTTTTATAAAAACGTTGCGAATAGTAAATTGAATGAAAATTCCGACTTTGGTCTCAAACGGAAGACCCGAGTCTCTTACTTTTCATAAACTGTTTTAACTTTTCATGCACTGTTTTCCAGTTTTGAGAAAGATACGCGAAAAGTAAACTGACAAATATTGAAAAAACAAACTCAGTTCCCACAATTAAAATTTTTCATTGAAAAATATCTCTTTCCTTGCAATTAAAAAGAATCATCTATAATCCAGCTTTTTAGAATGAATTTGAAATAAATTTATTCAACATAATTGATAAATATCCAGTCGTAACAAATAGAATCTCAGCGACATGATATGGAAAATTTTCATTTTTGTCGAGTATGAATTCACGCAGTAGGTACGATCTAAAATTGTTTGTCTTCTTTTACGTTGGAGATGTGTGGAGGAGCAGAGTAATTTTATTTAAACGAGTCTTATCGAAGTGTACATAAGGTTTGATGAATAGTTTGTCATGATATCAGATTTCGTAGAATTCATATTCTCTTGAATGACATTTTAATTTTTCTGATTCTCATGTACTTCAAGGTACACTTTTGTATCAACCGAGTTGAAAACAGTTAATGGCGGTCTTTGTACTTTCCATCAATCAATCTTTTTGGTTTAAAATTTATCTCTTTCGCTGAAAAAATTCGAGAAACTATTCACACTGTAAAATTCCGAAGAACATTTTTTTTCCCAAAGTCGTATCTGCGCGGTATCAGCGATAGAACCAAAAAGTCAAAGTTGCTCTTTTTCGAAGCTTAAAGATGAGAGACTTTCCTGATGCTGTAAAATTCTCCAAAAGATTCTTTTTTGATGAACTCGAACTAACGGTGATCGGATGAGGGCCAACTGTACACGGCCCAATTGTGCACGAGCCCAACTGAGCACGTGCACAAATGGGAAGTTACATCCTGCGGACGTGGACATGCCTGTGAAAAATCTGATCGTATTAATCGAGAAAACTTTTGTCAAAGGAATAACAGCGCGTTACCACAAACTTGGATTTTTACACATTGAATGTTGCGTAATCGTTCTACTTTTGAGTAAAACTCGAAAAAAGTTCTTTCGAACTATTCTTTAACTCTATCAAACCGGGGAAGAAACATTCTGGAAGAAGCAACCACATCTGAGAAAACTTGTTGTCAATAGTACGGCGCGCCAAAAAAGGATCTGCTTAAGAATTATAAAGTGCCAATAGAGTTTTTCATTTTCGGACTTTTCAAAAATAACAACTTTGTTTTTTAGGCTCCAATCCCTTAACACCAGAAAATAGCCCCACGATACAACGTCAGTACGACTTTGTTAAAAAGTATTTTTTTTTTCAATTTTACAGTGTCAATTGACTTTTTGCTTTTTGGTCCATAAGAATTTCAACTTGGAGTTTGAAATAAGGGTTTGATTCTCCAGACGTCGAGCTGGTATTTGGAAGAAATTTTTGAGAATTCAAAAGCCTCAAAAAGACCCAACACTACATTGTACTGACTTGTCACAAGTTAGACCTCTACCCAAAACTTGAAGTGTACTTGAAAAAGCAGTCGTAATTAGGTCCTTTTTCGGAAACATTCCAAACACTGCAACAAATTTTTAATGAACCTAAAGTCGGATAAAAATTATGGTTGCCTCGATCAAACGCAACGAGGTCGGTCCGATCGATCGGACCGAGGGCCGGCAGATGGCTTGCAGTCGGCGGGCATTTTGCTATCTGGGATATTTATAAGATGTCAGACTGACGTATTCTGATAAGCTGCCAAATTGAGTATTAGAAAAAAAAATCAACGGACTACAGTATGCGAAAAGCGAACCAAAACACGGGACCTTCAATTTTGATAAAGTGAGTGAATAAATTTAAGGATAATTTTATGTTTTAATTTAAAGATTGCGTGAGACAAACATTGTTTATTCCTCTCTTATTTCTGTTCTTTTTCTTCCTTTATTCAAATCCTCTAGTAGATATTATATTTATGATAAATAATAAATACCAAACTTCATCTATTTCTGTTCCCTCTTACAGAATTAATAAGTTCCGTAGACCCAATAGAGACGACTTTGGCACACTTATTTCCTGAATACCAGCAATCCGGTTACCTGCCTCATGCTAGAACAGTTCCTGGACATCGCGCACTTACAATGAGTCCTGCAATCACACGAGTAGGTAATCACGTTCTAGTTCGTCCAAACCATTTCCTCTATTTCTTAGTGAGGGGTCATGTCATCTTTGCATGGCTAGCACGTGACAGATTAGCCCAGGGTGAAGAATATATTGCACCGCTATGGCGATTGTTTCCCCCGCTAGAACATGAAAAACCTTGGGTATTCGACACAACTTATAACCATTGGGTAACTCTGGATGAGAGTGAATTTAGGAAATTGGGTTTTAACAATATTTGGAGACTTGTTCTACAGCAAGAAGGAATTGCTGAATCACACAGAAAAACACATCCCAATCCTGATATTGAGACACATGCACACCATATTGCGTACTTAAGAGCAAACGAAGCAACAAATATGATACAAGGCACTGAAGCCGAAAAAATGAGAAGTGGACAAACATCCTTTTCTGAGAGCGGGGCATTAATCACGAGAACATACCTAGAGGCATATGATCGTGTATTTGACGAAATTGTACATGAGCCTCGTTACCGTATATATGACTGATCGAATTAGCGGAAACAAGAAATTACCGGAAATTTTCTCAAATTCCCGGAAATTCATGAAAATGGTTAAAATCGAACTTTAGGTGATTTATCGTAAGTTTTCATTTTTATCTGTAAAATTACCGTAGATGACCGAATATTTTCATAAATTTCCAGAAAGATATGGAATTCTTCAGAATAAATTTCAGGTTATTGATGGTAAGTTATAATATCCACCTGTGAAATTATCATAAATAACCAAAAATTTCCATGAATTTCTGCAAATTTATAGACCGATTGTAAATCACCAAAAAATTTGCGACAATTTTTGTATTGAATTTTTAATAATTTGAAATGAGTTGAGAAAAATTTTAAGCTTCTTTATCAAAAATCTAAAATGGACTGGAATCATAAATGTATTTCGGGAAATGTCCAAAATCATCTTTTTGTTATAAAAAATATTGTATGCACCAAGGTGCATTATACTCTATTAAACTTTTCATATCTTCAATCTTCGATTGAGGGCATGTGACACACATAAATACCTAAATTACCGACCTCATTTTGAGTTTTTCATTTTTTTTTTCAAATCTAAAAACCTTTTTTTTGTGAATAAAATTTGGGGCTGAAACTTTGTAAAATGTATGAGAAGACAGTAAACTGCGTTAACGTACTTCATTCGAGGAGGAATTTCGCGAAAAATTATTCTCGAAGAAATTAAAACTGGGTGCATTTTTTCAACTTAAGAACATTTTTTAAAAGTGAAATATCGACTCCAAACTTCGAGAAATGCAAGAGCTGACAGTAACGTACGTTCGCGTATATCAGTTGAGTATAAAAGATGCAAAGAGAAAAATTCCAACTAAATGTCAACTCCGGTAGCCAGTACGGTCGGTATTCGCGTTGGGCACGAAAATGCGAATTCTGGCGGCCACTAAACGAAGCCAATAACGATTTTAATACTTACATAATTAAACATAATTAAACTGAAATAACATATCTCATTCAACTTTTATACTGGACAGAACGTAAAAAATATTATTGTAAGAACACCGCATCATCAATCTTTCACAGCGTGGACCCCAAATTTTAGATGTAGACGAGCCAGCCGATAGAGCCTCGTTTAGTGGCCACAAGACTTCGCATTTACGTGCCTATCGCGAATACCGACCGAACTGGCAACCGGATTTGACACTCAGTTGGAATTTTTCTTTTTGCACCTTTTATACTCAAATTATGTACATAAACGTACTTTACTATCAGCTCTTGCATTTCTCAAAGTTTGAAGTCGATATTTCACTTGTGAAACAATTTCTTAGGTTCAAAATAATGTACACAGTTTTAATTTGTTCGAAAATAATTTTTTGCGAAATTCCTCCTTGAATTAAGTACATAAACATAGTTAATTGTCTTTTCATACATTTTCCAAAGTTCCAGCCCAATATTTTATTTACAAAACAAGGTACATGGATTCAATAAAAAGTTTGAAAAATTAAAAGAGTGAGGTCGGTAATGTAGGTGTTTATGTCTGCCACATGCCCTTAAAATCAAAATTCAGCCTATATGTGAACCATATTCAGACGTCACAAGCAATCGATATTTATAACCAGATTGGCAAGCCATATTTTGTATAATGTAAATCTTAACTCTGCTGTACTATACACAGGTTTTACTGCGATTTTCCTCGTATACTACAAAAATATTGTAGGTGAATACTGGTGCAGATAATTTGGAAGCCGGGCGCAGCCGTTGGGGTGTAGAATTAGTAGTCTTTTCTTGGAGAGGACCCGATTAATTGTGGATTTGGTTAAAATAGGGGGCGTGTCGCGGATGGTACAACCTTGACTTGTGAAAAATAAGAATCGTCCCGAAACAAGAAAAACTAATCGTAGAATTTTGAGAAATCAACACAAACCATGTTTCATGTTCGCCTCCTTTTGAGTGGAGTATCTGCGAAAACTGAGAGAGGTTTTGTATTGTTCACTTTTTGGCGGTAAATTACAAGTCTTGAGTAAGAAAGGTGTATGAGCAACGCGGAAAACTTGTGAATTTATTGTAATTCATCGCAATGAATCATTTAGAATAAAGAAAATATATGATATTCTAATCTTTCACTGCTTTTGCCCAAACTAAACACAAACTTTTTTCGATTTTGCAATTTTAAATATTTCATCATACCATCTGAAAAATTTACCTTTTTATAAAAGACTAATCATGGAAAAGTATTATATTAATGAAGATAATGAAGTATTTAAAACTTATTTAAAACTCATTCCACAAATCCTTTATTATAATACGTAGGTATGTATGTGCTTCTCCATGCAATTCATTTGATTATGCTATTTGTATTCGATTTAACGTAGAATTACTCTATTCTATTGCATCTCTCTCAATAGATACGTCTGCATATTTTATACATCTTTTAGGTTATGTTTTCATTCTTTGGCTGTGAAATTGAAAAGTGCTCCAAGTGAGTAGTAGAAACTTCTTTTACATACGAATCCAGGGATCTCTTGATCATATCCAATAATAAAATGAATTTTGGCTTGTCTGAATCCATTATCATGCCGCATTATACCATTAACATTTCGAATTCATTTCAAAATAATTTAAATGGAGTTTTTATTTTATCCTACATCGTTTCTCTTCATCAATTATTCCATTTCCATTCCAAAACTTCATATTCAGGAAGTCCATGTCATTATAAATGAGGTTTTCAATACATCTCAATTGGTTCTCATTTCGAATTATTCCGCATTACAAATAAGCCTTACCTAACCTCCCAACGTGAGGAAAGGACGCCTTGAATGAAATGATTGAAAGTAAACTTACCGTTTAGCCAAGAACCAAGTCTCGGATAACGACAAAATATGTATGGGGTCGGTGTCAAGGCTGGACATCAATCTGACAGCTCAAAAGCATTGAGCAGATGGCGCAGAGCATCGACAGCCAAACAGTAACCAGAGAAGAAGGACGACAGGAGGGAACGCAACCGGCACCACACAGCAGTCCCTCGCATGTCATGAGAGTTCGCGCTGCACCCGTTGCCATATTAACCAGCGATCAGTCGCTTGGTGGAAGCCATCACGTTACAGTTACCAAAAAAGCAGAACGAGTGGGTGGGATGCAAACGACACGAAGCAGCAGTCCCTTGCACGTCAGGAGAGTTCGCGCTCAACCCGTTGCCATGGTAACCAGCAAGCGGAAACTGGGTAGGAGCCATAACGTACTAGAAGCCGAAGAGGGATCACACTACTCACAGAGCAGACACATCCGACACCGAAACGAGATTCCACTACAGACCACGAGGGGCAGAACGAATCGGTCACTATCTCAGCCGGCAGTCATGTTATAACCGGCCAGAAGGCAGCCATGGTGATGTAACCAGAAGGCGGCCATGTTATAAGCGGCCGGAAGGCGGTCATGCTGGAAACAACTAGAAGATAGCCATGTCATAAGCAGCGTCCTGGCGGCCAATGAGGGTCGTGCTAGACCGTGAGATGAACCAATCAGCGGTCGTGAAGGGAGAACGGAGTGCCCCTACAAGAAAGGAACGGAAGGAAGATCGAGCAGACGGAAACCTGTCACTCGTGTTCTTGGCTTGACGGGCTCCGGGACGACAGGAAAACTGGGAGAGAAAGTTTATTATTTCGGAGGACCGATAAAACGCGGACATCACTCCCAGTGAAATAAGTGGATTACGAAACAAAGCGTGAACTGGCAGAATGGTTGCCAGGTAGGATGTCTTCATTATCCGCGTAAAGTCAGTGTTCTCAGCCTCGGCATGGGGCTCCTACGCGGTGTAGAAAACATGTGCCCGCGAGCAGTTTGTTGAAAAGTGTTTTCAGTGAGACCATCTGGGACCCTCTCGACACTCAAAAGGGGAGAAAGGCTCGGCTCAAAGTCTGAATTTCAGTGAAGTTGAGTCGAGCGTCTCTCGGAGTCAAAGGGTGTCAACCCGTGTCAACACGCCACGAAATTTGTGATCTAAATCTGTAACTAAATGGATACAAGTTTTACCTTCTTTTTTAATATAAATAGCTTTCTAATATTTTTCATCTAATCTAATCTGCTGTAATTCTTATGTTCGTTGACTCTGATTCGAAGCTGACGTTTCGATTGGCCAATGTAAGCTTTTCCATGACAGGAAATTCTGTATATAATATTACATTGGTCCAAAGTATAAAGTCTGTCTTTCCTTCATTTAACAAATTTGTCAAGTTTATTATCGACTCTAAAAATAGTCTTAATATTATCAGTTCCATTTAAAAGTCTTTTAATGTTATGTGAAATTTGGCCTAGGAGGGATATTGAGATAAATGTTTTTGAGTTTTGATTAGTATTTTCAAAATGAATACTGTCGTTAATGTTTTTTTTTGTCTGCAGTTCAATTGATCTTTTATTAATATGCTTATCAATGAAAATAGTTGGATAGCTATTATAGAATAATAGTTTTTTAACTAGTTCTAGTTTGTTTGAGTGAAAAGAAATGTCTGCTTATAGAACGGTTGAATCAACAAGATTTTTGATGATTCCAATTTTATGTTCTATGGGAAGATTAGAGAAATAGTTCAAATACCTTCCTGAATAAGTTGTTTTACGGATCCAATTAGTTTTTATAATATTGCTTTCAGATCTCATAATTTCTAAATTTGAAAATCCAATTCAATGGTTTTCTTTTTTTTCGATTGTAAATTGTAGTCCGTTTCGATAGGAATTAAAAAGTGAAAGGATTAAATCTATTTTAATTTCGGCAATAATTAAAAATGAGTCGTCAACGTAGCGTCGCTATATTGGAATTTCAAAATTGATTTGATTAAATACTTCTGATTCTAAATCTTGCATGACAATTTCCGATAGAATAGCCGAAATCGGTGAACCCATAAGCATACCATGTATTTGCTGGTAAAAGTCATTATCAAATTTAAAAAAGGTGTTATTGGTAAGGAAAGAAATGCCATCCTTGAATTTGTCGAAAGGAATTTTAGTATTTCTCTTTATGTAATTCCATCCAGATTCTGCGCTTTTTAGAACAAGTTTTAAAGGAAAATTAGTAAAGAGTGATGTGACGTCAAGTGGTGCCATAATGTGATTATCGGGTATTTTATAGTTTTTGATTTTTTTTTAAATTCATATGAGTTTTTTACGTTATGAGGATAAGATGGTACAGAATCGGTGCTACGTGTAGCCTGGCGCATGGCATACTGATTTGAGTGTTGGCTTTTGAATATTACGAGCCAGTGAATGCAGTACCGAAGGTAGGTGTTGATTTTATTTACTTAAATAAAGTAACTTTCTCACACAGTTTATCAATATTCAAGTACGATTATGTGAAAAGAATGGAATATCTGCTTATATTAATCAGGAAATTTAATTCTGAAAACACCTGTAGTCAATAGACTCCATTATATGTCCAATTTTGAAAAATAGACCACAACACGTATCAAACTTTCTACTCTGGAATAATCCGTATTCATAAAAATATTTTCAAATAGGTATAAACTACTTCAAATTCATCAGGAGTAAAAATAATTAGTTCGATACCATATGTAATTATTCTTAAAAAATGATTATGTACGCTTGAGCATTTCCCTTGCTTGGTTAGAGTTAAGCATTGAGCCTGCGAGTATTTTTGCCTGTCTGCAACCAGAGACCGAATCCCACTCATTCTGATGTTGCTGAGTCAGCCAACTAATAATTTCTTCAGTGACTGACCTGTTGGAAATATCTACAACTGACTCGAGTCCAGTAAAATTTCTTCTTGTTGCCAGTTTGGCAAGCCTATCTGATATCTCTTTACCCTTGATACCGCTGTGTCCAGGGATCCATATCAGAGTGACTCGGTCTTCCGTCGCTAAGACATTTAGTACCTCAAAGCATTCTCATACTAATAGCGACGTGGTCGTTGTTCTATTGAGGGCCAATATAGCAGCCCTGCGGTCTGAGCAGATACGGATGTTCCTTTTATAGTTATACTCTTTTGCCTTGTGGGCGTACTAGAGTATGGCCATAATCTCAGATTGTAGAACTGTGGCGCAGGGCCACATCACGATTGTGATGCCCATTCCATTCCATCTACGATATATGCCGGCTCCTGCATTCTCCTCGTTCCTGCACCATTTATATACCAGTTGTCTCCATCACTGGACAGGTGTGCGTCGCCATTAACCCATTCCTCCTTCGTGGATAGGCCTACCCGATGCTTCTTGTCAAAGAGGTAGCGAGCGACCATATTGTCCCTGGGTATGTTTATGGTCGGCTTCCTCGCGGTGTCGACTGGGTTCTTCACTGCCTGCTGTCATCGTAGGTGTCAACTGCGAGGCACCAGTGACGCCTCTCAAAATCAGTCCCCTGATCCTTTCTAGTCGAAACTGCACAGTGGACAGCTCGACCCTGCTCCAACAGACCACCGTCGTATAGGTTAGCCTGGGTCGCAAGATCGCTGTTTAGATCATAGGTGTCTCCGGTTTCAAACCCCAGCTTTTCGCTATAGCTCTCCTACAGAGCCATAGAGTCAGCACTAGCTTCTTGCACTTGTTTTTCAGGTGCTCGTTATACAATAGCTTCTTATACTCGTGGTTCCCCATTTGTACCTTCTAACCAGTATATCGTCCGCATATCCTATGACGTGGTGGCCCTGACTCGAGAGTGGATGGAGCAGTTCACCCATGACTAGAAACCACAGCAAGTGCGATAAAACTCCTTCCTACGGACATCACGAGTCAATGGTTCGACATAAAGTGGCATCACCCTTAGTCGTAGTTAGATTCCTGTTGGTCAACATGTGGCACGTCCATTCCACGACTGCAATAGACACATCATGGGTAATCATGGCCGCCCTGATCACCTTTCCAGAGGTGTTATTGAAGGCTTCTTCGAAGTATACTGATCCTACCTGCTTTTGGGAAAAATACTACTTTTGTACCCCTCCATTCCGCCGGGAAATGTCCCAACGCTAGGCTAGCCCCAGCAAGTCTCACTAGCGGCCCTATGATGACCTTTCCCGTCCTCCGTAAGAAGACTGGATATATGTCATCTGGCCTAGTAGGCTTGCAAGAACTGAAGGACATCAGGGCCCACCTGATCCTGGCGGGGGTGACAATCTCATTGGCTAGCCACCGTTTCGGGCCCAGTTGGGCCGCAGGAAACTTTGTTTGCCTCTGAGGTGTCGTTCCCTTTTCTCCAAATCTTGATCAGGGGAACCAAGGTATCCCCGTCCGACTTTAAATACCCCCCGATGGGTCATTCCAGAGTGCCAAGAACAGCGTCCGGATTTCGAAAAAGCAGCTTTTTTCATAGCAGTCGTTTTTCATGAAGTTCAGAAAAGAACTAAATATAAAATTTTACAGTTTGCTTATTTTTCTATAAACTGTGTTTCATGTATACACAGAACTTCATAAAAGATTTATATTCGCGAAATTCAAGTGAACATGGAAATCGGACAGAAAACAGAAGAGCGTGAAACCTGCTTTCAAAGATGAGTTTTTTTTTCTTTTATACCAATTTATATTAATTTCAATGAAGTAAAATTGCACGTAAGGAAACTAGATATTCCATGTGTACCTGAGACGAACAGAAAGGGGTGCGAAAGTAAAACATAGAAAATGGGGTGTTGAAAGGTGGTATTGAAATATGGTCAGGAGTTGATAGTGAACCACATGCTAGTCAAGGGGTCGGTTTAATTATTATGAGTGAAAGAGCAAGAAAGCATCTCAAAGATCATGGATATGTATCGCCCAGATTGTTGTGGATTAGAATGAAGGTAGGAATCAGAAGATTATTTATCATAGCGTGCTACGCCTCAGATGATAGTGATCCAAGAGAAGTCAAAGACGCTTTCTAGGACACTTTAAATGATACAGTAAGTACTTGCGATCAAAGTGAAAGAATAATTCTGCTAGGAGATATGAACGGGTTGGTCGGCGTCCAACGTCAGGATACAGATTCAGAAAGGGTGCTAGGTAATTTTGGGGATCCAAAAAGAAAAACTTATAACGGAGAAAAATTAGTTAACTTATGCTTAGCTAAAGGGCCTATTTATTACCAATACTTGGTTTCGACATAAAATGATACAAGAGTCATGAGGGGTTCCGAATGCATTACTGATCATCACCTTTTAGGCTCCAAAATAAACTGAGGGCGGGGATGGAGAACAAAGAGAACAAAAAAAAACGAAACGAGCGCGAATAAAAATTAAAAATTTAAAGAAACCGGAAGTGCGAATAGAGTTTCAACAGAGGTTAAAAGAACGCATAGATAGGGCAACGTGGGGAGCAAAAGTAGCAATAAAGATATAGAGGGCGCGTGGACTTTGTTACGG
Source organism: Andricus quercusramuli (assembly GCA_932178445.1). NCBI lineage: Eukaryota > Metazoa > Arthropoda > Insecta > Hymenoptera > Cynipidae > Andricus > Andricus quercusramuli. The sequence goes on along the minus strand of CAKNXH010002379.1, from coordinate 329,879 downwards.
AATATCATTGTTAAAACTGCGACCAACGTATATGGTACGGCGGTAGTAGGGAGGAAATCTGGCGATGCGTGGTGGAATGATGAAATTGAGGCAGCCTAAAAAGAAAAGAAAAAAGCTCACAAAAAGACGCTGAACATCGCAGGTCTTAGCGACGAGGAGAGAAATAGGCTCAAAAATGATTACAGATACAGAAAGAGGAATGTTAAACGACTAGTCAAGGAATGTAAAGATAAAATCAGAATAAAAGAAGAGAAGAAAATAGAAAACGGCTTCAAAGGAATTATGAAACTATTTAGAAAATTGTAGAAGGAAAGCAAATGTACAGAGTTTTTTCAGCATGAGAAACAGCAAAGGTGAAATGCTATATGATATAGACGGCATAGTAGACGCTCTGAAGGACTCTTTTGAAGAAATATTAGGAGGTTAAGATATAGGGCAACAGAACTGCGACATAGAACATAATGCATTAAAAAACCCAATTGAAAAGTCGAGGTCACTGAGGTTGGAGATATAATTAAGAACTAAAAAAACGGTAAGGCTGCTGCTGTAGACAGTATTAGCGGTGAAATGCTCGAATACGGTGGCGAGTACATACCTCACAGGTTGCGCGAATCGATAAATTTATGTATCCAGATGGGAGAAGTCCCAGGCGATTGGAGAAAAGCGATTATCGTACCAATAGGCAAAAGGAAGGGAGATAAAAGCAACTGTAGTCATTACAGAGGTATCAGCTTACTAAGTACCGTTAGCAAAATATAATCAAAAATAGTTATTTGTAGGGTAATGAAAATTACAGAAGAAAAGATATTCGAATCCCAAAGTGGATTTATGCCAGGGAGATCATGTACAGATCTGGTATTTAGTTTAAGACAGATCACATAAAAAAGATTGAGAGTAGGAAAGAAACTTTTCTGTGCATTTATTGACCTAGAAAAAGCATTCGACGCGGTAAATAGAAGTAAACTTTGGGAATTTGGGAAGTCCTTAAAGAGTATGGAGTGAATGGAGGGCTCCTACAAGTAATAAAAACAATATATACAGGTATTAAAGCGAGTGTAAGGGTAAATGGGAAACTGAGTGACTGGTTCGATATTATGCAAGGCGTAGACAAGGATGCATTATGTCCTCATGGCTATTTATCATATTCATGGATAAGTGTCTAAGAACTGCCCTTTCCGACGAAGAAGGTGTAGATCTCGAAACCGTCAAGGTACGTGGGTTGGCTTTCGCAGATGACAAGATTGTTGTGGCAGAATCAATCGAGAACTTGCAAAGAATTTTAAATAAACTTAATGCAAGCATGAAAAACATGGCCCTTAAAATTAACGTAAATAAAACAAAAAGCATGGTTTTTGAAGGAAAAAGTGAGAAAAAAATATGCAACATTGTCCTAAATGATGAGAGATTAGAACAAATTGACAAGTACATACATCCCTCTTATTATTTAAAAGTTGATTGAAAACGTTAAACAAATAATGCTCCCATTCCGGACTCAACCTTTTAAAAAAGTCGTTATCTAAACCATTATGACCCGCAGTTTTGTTCAGTTTAAAATGTACCAGGACCAGTTGCAATTGCATCAATGAAAAATAGTTATCAAGTACAGGATTGAGCACTGAAATATAATTACAGTCTACCACAAATCGGGGTGGGAAGAGGTGTCGGTAAAAATCAAACCACTCCTTAGTCTTTATTACATTTATATGCTCCAGCTTGTAATTTCTGTTTGCCAAAACTCCACGTCGTTTTTAGCATTTGGTTGTTTTAAACGATTTCGTCTCTAATTATCTTACATTGTTTTTTTTTATTTTCAATCTGATTGAATCGCGCTGTGAGTTGAGCTGACAATTTCCATGATCGCCATATTTAAGAGTTTGAGCAGAGTTCCCATGGATCAGCATAACTGCCTCCTGCGCGGCTATCTTTATTACTATCATTAAATTATGGTATGATTCTTCTGTATTATTATTATTCATGTAATTATGTTGGAACTGTCAATGGTGCTAAGTCCAGTAACCGCTAAACGCGTAACATACCCATGGTTGTCAGAGAGGGAACTGCCATCACAAAGAATGAATTTAAGAGACTCTTGAGTGTAGATGATATTATTAATACGTAAACCTGATCCGGTAATGCGGGAATTGAGACCAAGTTTCCTGTATTTAGAAGCCGCTTGTCCTAATTCCTTGTGCTTTTGGACATATTCCGGGTCCAGATCGTGTTCCACAAAAATATTCTTACCTTTAATTTTGGTGCGATTCATGCAAGTTAGATCCTTCACCACTCCTGAAGAAAGAGACACTAGAACTGGCCTTTTTTGTCGACTTTTTACTGCCCGAGGTACCTGGTGCCATAGAGTGATTCAATTCCAAACGACAGGTCCAATTTTGACTGGAACAAATTTTTCACCTTATCTAGCAGAAGCATGGAACTTTCTGTCGGATAATCATGCATCCAGAAAACAATAAATTGTTTTTTCTATTCTTGTCTAGCCGATGGGCCTGCTTAGATAATTGTAGCTTGAGGTCAGCGTTCTTCACTTCCATTGCTCTAATCCTTGCTTCAATGTTCTCAATCTTTGTAGACGACTCATCAACAATGTTTCATTTCACGACGCTGATTTTCACCGATAGTTTTTCTTTGAGAGAACTTAAAAGAGCTTCAATTTGTGGGACAGAAGCCATTTTTTAAGCTAAGTAAGATAAAATACAGTAATTGAATCACACCATTAACACTAATTCAGGAGAATTTTCTGCCAGAGCGAAGAGCGAATACAAACACGACCGTCTTGCTCAACAGCTAGAGCGGAACTCCCCAGACCTCTCAATAACATTAAGAAATTCTAAAAATCTGTTGGATCGTGTGTTGTTTTTTCAAAAACAGATATTTTCTAACGCTATTTTTTACCCATTAGAAATTCACTGCAACACATTTCATAACTAATTCAAAATAAATTTGTATCAAAATATACCTATTATCTGTTTCAAAAATGTGGGATTTTATCATGCTTTTTAAGCAAATTCACAATATTTCAAAGATTTTCAAATGTATAAGAATAGTTCCAAAATTTCAGAGAATTTTATAGAAGGGAACTCTGATGATACGAGTACATTAAAAAAGGTGTCCCCATCTCATTCTTTCCATCTTATTAACGTTGATACTGGAATAAAATCAATGTTTTCTTAGAAGTAGATTCATCAATACAAGTCTGGATTAGTTAGTTTGAGTTAATTGTTAGAAGAAGGTGGTTAGATTGTTTGGATAGGTTAATAACCCTAAAATCGTCTACCAAAATTCAGGCAACTGATGCTTATCCAACAGAGTTTAATAGTGCTGCATCCAGTACCTGCTGAATTTGTAACATGACCAGGGTTTTCCAAGAGGGAACAACCATTGCAAAGAATGTTGTTGAGAGACTCGAGTAATTCCACTGGTTTTTTCCCCGCCTATTTATTTCAAGATCGAGAGAGTCCTTCTCTGGGAAAACATTTGTATTCAATAAAATTTCTTGGTCCACGCAATTTAGAGAGGCAACGCGTGCATTGAAATCGCCCAATAAGACAGCTTTAAAATTCGACGAATAATCGCTGTCAAGTGAATATAGAAAATTCTGTAATGAGGCTACACAAAATTCAGTGTAAGCAGCTGGTGAAAAATGAAAATTCCCTATGTAGAGTGTATAGTTTATCTCAAACATTTCATTTGACTTTCATCTAAACCACATAGGTTGCTGAAGCCACTTATATTCCAGTAGCATGCTCTGAATCGCTCACAAGCAGATTTCACAACTTTTTCTACATTTCCTACATGTATCCCAATATTCGCCAGCTGTGAATCGGCATTGGTAACATATGAACCGGCTGTCTCATTTTTCGCCATTCGGAAAGACCCATCGTTGCTCATATTCGTCGTCGAAGTCTTGCTGCGCTTGACTATTTCTTCCTCAATTATGTATGTTCAAGTTCCCTAGAAAGCAGACGATATTATTAATATGTGAACTTGATCCGGTAATGCGGGATTCGAGACCAAGTTTTTTGTATTTAGAAGCCGCTTGTCCTAATTGCTGGCGCTTTTGGACAGATTCCGGATCCAGATCGTGTTCCACCAAAATATTCCTACCTCTAACTTTGGTGCGATTCATGCAGATTAGATTCTTTACCACTCCTGAAGAAAGGGACAGTAGAACTGGCCTTTTTTGTCTACTTTGTACTGCCCGAAGCACCTGGTGCCATCGAATGATTCAATTCCAAACGACAGGTCCAATTTTTACCGGATCAAATTTTTCAGCTTATCTATCAGAAGTAACGAGGTTTCTGTTGGATCATCATGCATGCCAAAGAATAATACATTGTTTTTTCTATTGCGCTTTTCAAGCAGGTGGTCCTGCTCAGATAATTGTAGCTTCAAGTCGGCGTTCTCCCCTTCTATTGCACTAATCCTTGCTTCACAGTTCTGACCGACTTGCTCGACAGCTTGAGCGGATTTTTTCGTCAACGAACTAGACCTTCAACAATATGCTTGCGGCCCTGTTCGGTTCTTGACGTGTGCTCCGTCTCGTCTCGTTCTTTACTTGCCATAACTTATTTATTAGGCAATTTTGTACTTTGTATTGTATCTCAGTGGTTGTATTTATGTTCGGAGTGCAGTGTATATGTTGCATCTGGTGATTTTTGGGCTCTTTGCTGCTTAAAAATCTGTTTTTCAGTTTCGGTGGTCGACAGTTCTCACCTAATTGATACGTATTACAATGGGTGCCTGTCCAGAGTGTAATAAGACAATATCTAGAGGATCGCAGGGTGCTGTTTCCTGCATAAAGTGTGGTGTATTTAGCCACTTGGCCTGCATTAATGTCGGATTGGCAAAGAAAGATTTTGATGATCTAAGAAAGGGAATAGTTGATTTTATTTGCGTGAGCTGCAAATCGCCGAAAACTAGCGATACCTCTTCAGGTGCGGATCAAAGTTCCTTGCTAAGTGGAGGCATCGACCCCGCCAGTAAGGATCAGGTAAATAACCCCTTACCTAAAACAGTGTTTTTCGTCCCTGTCACTGCTATGGCCCTACCGCCTGGATGCATCGAGGCTATTCACAGTGCGGTCTTACAAGCGCAAAGGGAAGCAGCCGTGCAGGTGCAGGAACAGATGAGAACTCTCTTTAAGGAATTTGAAACCAAGCAGCTCGAATGGATAACAAAAATGAACACTACGGTTGAGGACATCAAGATCGATATTTTAGAGAATTCTCGCAGAATCAATCTGCTTGAAACTAATGTTGGTAGCAATGCGGATCATGTCACACAGGCAAAGACGGAGGCAAGCTCGCTTAAATTGAAGGTCGCCTCACTTGAAGCTTCTCTCAATTTTCAAGAGCAGGCTGCACTTCAAAGTACCCTCGAAATTCACGGGGTACCTATGAAGCCGAATGAGGATCTTCCATCGGTCCTAGAATCGGTTGCGAAGGCTCTTGATGCTCCCTTCGCTAAAGATAACATTATGAATGTTTATCGAATTCGCAAGTCTCCAAAATCAAATCCACTGCTCGCACCTATCATCGTTGCCAAATTTAGCAGTCAGTTAGTGAGAGACAAAATAATCGAGCAGAGGAAAAAAGTACGAGACTTCTCTACGACCAATCTTGGCTGGCCAGATAATGAGAAAAGTCTCATTTTCATCCGTGAGGCTTTGACGCCTTATAATCGAAGAATCTACGCTTCTGCATTAAATTTGAGGAGAGAAAAGAAGATAAAATATCTTTGGATTGCCGGAGGAAAGATCTTTTGTCGAAAGGAGGATGGCACACCTAAGATTCAGCTGTCATTGCTGCAACACGTAGAGCGATTCCAATAGCAATTAGGATTTTTACGGTATGGTTACACACACAATGGTGTGATATTGTTATTGTTTGGCTATTCGATGATCGTTGAAAATTGTATACTATTAGGCTTAATTGTGTACTTTGGATACCTTAAATGTTCTAATTTCATCTCAATATTCACAGCTCTCCGGATATTCGGATATCGAATTACGAAATCATGTCCACTTTTGTTGAGAATTGGTCTAAGGTTCTACGAAACTGTTTTCGACATTTTTTATCATTCCGTTAGTATCTTTTCCACTTGTATTCATTGCCGATTTTCAAATTTGAATTTTACTTACTTAGTTTGGGTTGTGTTGATAATGGTTTCTTGTCTCAGTCAATTTTTACGTGTGCTGCGTGAGCTTTCTATTTTTGAATTGGTTTTCTGTAAAATCTTTCTCTTAATATATCCATGGATACCTTAAACATTTGTCATGTGAACGCCCAGTCTCTCTTGGCACATTTTCTAGAATTCAAACATTTTTTCAGTACATGTTCCTACCATATAATAGCTGTTTCTGAGTCCTGGTTAACTCCCAATATATCCTCAAGCCTCGTTGCAATTAACAATTATTCGCTCTATCGAAGAGACAGAGACGAGAGAAGGGGTGGTGGAGTTTGTCTTTTTCTGCATGATAGTCTCAAAGGGACTGTGGTTGGTGTGAGTTCAGTAGCTACTTACCCCACGACCGAATTTCTCTTTGTTGAATTTAAATCAACTTAATTCTGATAGTATTCTAGTGGGAGTAGTTTATAAACCACCTAATGCTTCCTATGGCACAGAGCTTGAATCGGTAATTTTTTCATTTATTCCTAACTTCAATAACATTATCCTTACTGGAGATTTTAACACTAATTTAAATCTCACTTTCAATCATTCTAAATATCTAACATCTTTGGTACACTCTTCGGGACTCTCGATTGTACCTCATGATTCTACTCACCATACTGATCGTTCCAGTACTCGTATTGACCTAATGATTGTAGACGATATTGATAAGGTTATCTCCTACGAACAACATGCTATCCCTTTTCTCTCTAACCACGATTTGATTAACATTACCTTTAAATTTTCCTATAATTTAAATTCAAAACCAACCCAAAGACTGGTGCGGAATCTCTCTAAAATTGATGAACATACATTCCACGAACATCTAATGACGTATGACTGGGAAAAAATATTACTAGATACAGATATAAATAATAAAATCGGCGCTCTGACTAATTACCTAGTCTCTGCATTCAATAAATTTTCTCTGCTTCACGTTCCTAAAAACTTCAATAAAGCTGCCCCCTGGATCACATCCGAAATTAAGAAACTGATGAGGGAACGTGATGGCAAGCGCAGACTTGCAAAAAGAACAAAAAGCAGTATAATACAAGCTCAATTTCGTAAACTGAGGAACCTAGTTCAAACTAAGATTAGAGATGCGTTCAATCAATACAATTATAACGAGATTGCACATAGAGACAAAAAAGAGGACATTTGGCATCTCCTTAGACGCTTACACATAATCCCGCCCAAGCACGAATCTATTGATAGTATTTTTCCGCCTGATGACCTTTTAAAGACTTTTTTCACATTCCCAGTTCCAGACTTATCATCTTCCATTACCCCTCTTAATTCAACATTTAATGACTCTGACTTCTTTTTCGATGACATCACTCCTGAAATACTTTTGGAAAAAATACTTGAAATCAAATCAAATGCCATTGGAACTGATGGAATATCAATCAAAATGATTAAACTTGCCCTTCCAATTATCTTTCCTATTCTATTGCATATCTATAATGCTTCCCTTCAGGTTGGTATCTTTCCAGATATCTGGAAAAAGGCTGTTATATGCCCTGTTCCGAAAATTTATAAACCTACTTCCCCGAAAGACTTCCGGCCAATTTCTATTTTATGTGCACTGTCTAAACCACTTGAAAAAATTGTTCACCTGCAACTGTCTAAATTTCTTGAATTATCTAAGGCCATTGACCCGATGCAATCAGGTTTTCGGGCAAAGCATAGCACTCTAACTGCTTCCCTTAAAGTAACGACTGATCTCAAATTAGCAATGGATAATAGGGAGATCACGATTGTTGTTCTGTTCGATTTTACGAAGGCTTTTGATATGGTCAATCATAAGTTACTCCTACAAAAGTTAAAATCTTTTAACTCGTCAAACTCTGTTATCAAGTGGTTCAAATCATATTTTAATAATCGGTCTCACAGAATTATTAATAGTAGTGGTGAGCTTTCTGATTGGAGGGAAGTCAAAAGTGGGGTTCCTCAGGGCTCTATTCTGGCACCCCTCCTCTTCAATTTGTTCACTTCTGACCTTGGAAGTGAACTTCAACATTGCAAATATCACAAATACGCTGACGATTTCAAAATCTATTTATCGGGGCCAATATCTTCATTAAGTGGGTTACTTATTCTAGTCCAGGAGGATATCAATCGCGTTATCCTCTGGGCCTGGAAAAATGGACTTACTCTTAACCCGGGAAAAACTCAGGCAATAGTCGTTGGACCTACTTCATCTCCATCGCTTGAAACACTGGCATCATTTCCACCTCTTCATATCGAGAATCTAACTATCCCTTTTTCGGAAGTGGTTAAAGATCTGGGATACTTCCATAACCGTACCTTGTCCTGGAAGGAACAGGTACAGAATATGTCAAGGAAAACATACAGAATTCTACAACAACTTTATAGGAATAAGGACTCTTTACCAACCTCCACTCGGATACTTTTGGTTAAAAGTCTAATTTTGCCCCATTTTGACTATGGCTGTTTAGTTTATGATGATTTGACCGACGATTTAAATTTAAAGCTTGAGCGCGCGTTGAATGCCTGTGTCCGTTTTATCTACAATTTGCCTAAATACGAACACATAACTACATACAGACTCAAGGCTGGTCTGCTTAATGTTGCCAAGAGAAGACAATTCTTTATGGGTAATTTGCTCTATACTCTTTTTCAGAACAAAGCTACCGATTATCTATTCAACCTATTCCAATTTGTAGACAGAGACCTTCCAGCATAGTCTAAGCTTCGTAAAAGACATAAAATCCTTAAGATTCCTTTTCACAGAACGTGTCAGCTTCAAACATCATTTATAGTAAGGGGTGCCCGACTATGGAATAAAATACCATACGATATTAGAAATGCACCTTCCCTGTATCATTTCAAGAATCTCTTTTTCAAATATTTGTACGATACTCCTAACCCAACTCTTGAAATTACTCACTGGTAAATTCTCATAATTAGTTTTTGAACATTCCATCATCGAATTTTCTTTTGTTTTCATTAACTTTTGCAAATTATTTCTTTCACACACGGTTTTTCTTTCTTTATTTCAACCTTAACATGCACAAGATCTACCGTTTAGCCACTTAATGTTAATCACTACGCATTAATCTCAAACCTAATTTAATACGTATTTAGTGGTCGACTCTATTAATTTATTTAATTTAGTTTATAGATTAGATTATAAGATTAATCAAGTATTCTGCCGATCAGTGCTTGCACAAATTTGTAATGACCCTGTATTATCCTGTTCCTTAGAGGGCTATTTAGCCCTAGGGACTTTTCTTGAATAAATACAAAATACAAATACAAATACCTTCATTTTGGGATGCACAGCAATTTTATCAAAGGCTGACTCGATTGGACAAATCCTTCAAAAATTTCGAGGCTGCAACAATCAGATAACCACACATACAGGCCTACAGATATACAGACAGACACCGACAAAATTTTATGGTTTCTGGACTCCGAGAGTAGTGCAAAGTGAAGATCAGTTGAAAACTAGTGATCGGACATTTGGCCCATCACATTACAGAGAAATTCGGGAACTATTTCGCTAAAAGTACTAACGTGGAAATTTGGCTGTTGCCTAATATCCATATGGGGTTAGGAACAGAAACAGGAGTTTCATGAAGGTGAATTTGGTTATTTTTATAATTTGAAAATTTATTAGCTGTTTTACATTCAGAAATTTTAGAACTGTTACGCTACAAGTACTATGGGTGGAATAAGGGGGCTGTTTAATATTATTATAGAGTTTAGAACATAACTTGGCGTCTTCTTAAGGTGAAGTTTTTGACTATTTTTGATTTTAAGAATATCTTGGTATTTTTATGCATTTTGAAAGATTGAAATAAATTGATTTAGTTGAGTATTAATGTATATTGTAAAAAATTCGTTTCATTTGGTAGGAAAAATAATCTTCTTGGTTGGCAATTTATCTCATTATTTGAAAACTCGACGATGGTTGACCTAATATTAGCACACAAAAGCTAACTATGAAATTACATGCCTAGTATTTTTCAACTGTCATTTTTTCTCCTGACTTTTTTTCTAGATTTCCCTATCGTTTTCTTTGTGGTCGCGATAGATTGACAGGCAAAAAATCACAAGCTTCTCAAAAATGATAAATATCAATTATTTTATCACGTGAATCTATCTTACAAATATGTGCAATTATTGAAGCTTTGGAAGAGATTAAATCGGACCAATAAAGGTCATTTCTTCTAGAACCTTTCCATAAACTATCAGCGTATGTTTACATAATTTTTCAAATGCCGCTGTTTCTTTCTCTGTTGCTTTCGTGGCTTCAACTCATAAAGTTGAGTGAGATAATAATTATTAGCCACCCATATAGCACGTGAACAATTTTTCGGGTGGGTGAGTCGGGAGGTGAGAAAGGAGGAGTCAGCAAATCGAAATCGTCTTCGTGTTATGTGGAGAGTCCATTAGTATATGAACAGAAGCACCTTGTAGAAAAATCCTTCTCTCCGTAAATCAGCATCATCTACTGTCATCGAGTATAAGCAAAAGAATGAAGATCGCCGCCGGGACTCTATTCCTGGCTGTTGCTGTCTTCCTGGATTCTATTGGTAAATATACAATAATATAATATCATATATGTAACTTTTGGTGGAGTAGCCAGGATTTCATAAAGGAAGGGGTTTAAAAGGCTGAACAAAAAGTACGTTACTACGCACATGGAAAAAGTAGGATAATTTAAGACATAATATTGATAAATGTCATATTTATCATCCTTGCGGAAGAAATTGTTTCAAAATCATGAAATGCTACATTATTACGAACATCCATCAAACTTTCCTAACATATTTTCATTTATCCATTAAGAAGTTTTGCAATCACATGAGGTAAAAAGCTCTTCTGCATCAGCTGAGGACTGTATTTTTTCCCAACAACGTGGAAAAGAACTAGTTTTGACCTATCGACAAGTGGGTGAAATCGCATTTTGTCCACGGCGTTGAGAAAAAACTATTGTATATCATAGCGTCTATATTTTTTTCCAACTTTGTAGCTACGGAATGCCGCCTACATCTTTAAACCAAGAAATTTTAATTTTAAACAATTAGTCCATTTAAAATCGAGAAGTAGAATTTTCACCAAAGTGAACTATTAACGAAAAATGCATTAATTGATATTTTTATAAGAAGTGATTTTAATTTTGAATCAAAAGTTGAATCAATAGTTGAATCCTCAACCGTCACTAATAAATTTTCAATTCGTGAGTGATATTTTCAACAGAAAAGGATCAAATTTCTGCCAAAAGATATGAATTCTCAACATTTTCTTAATCTGACTTTCGAGTCAGAACTTTATTGATACGATAAGAAGGTAATTGCGATACTTGTAAATAGGTTACGTCACTCTCACTGAGGTAATGTATTTAGAAATGATTTTCCTTAAAAATGAGGAAACTAGAATTATTTATTCACCTGACATAGTTAGCATTGCTTTATTTATGCCTCCTGCCTCAGCTCAACAAAAATATTTATATAATTTCCCATGAATTTTACCCAATAATAAGTCATCGAATGAAAATTCCGACTTTGGCCTCAAACGAAAGACGCGAGTTTGTTACTTTTCATAAACATGTATAGTCCAGCTTTTTGGTAGGAATTTGAAATCAATTCGTGGAACATAATTGATAAATATCCAGTCTTATCAAATAGAATCTAAGCGACATGATATGGGAAATTTTTATTTTTGTCGAGTATGAATTTACGCAGTAGGTATGATCTAAAATTGTTTGTCTTCTTTCATGTAGGAGATGCGTGGAGGAGCAGAGAGATTGTATTTAAACGAGTCTTATCAAAATGTACCCAAGGTTTGAAGAATACTTTGTTACAATACAAGAATTCGTAGAATTTATTTTTTCTCGAAGATTTTAATTTATCTGATTCTTAGCTACTCCAAGGTTCACTTTTGTACCAACCAAGTTGAAAACGGTTTATGGCTACATTATATTATTTCAATCTAAAAATATATGCATTATGTTGACCAATTCCACTCAGAGAATTTTCAAAAAGAATGATATTTTGGAGATGGTTCAGGAAATTTTCTAAGACAATTATACTTCTGCAACACCTGCAACATGTTTCATGATTGATTCAAAATAAATTTGTATCAAAATACACCTACTATCTCTTTAAAAAATCCTGGCCCCTTGAAGTTTTATTCATGCAAGGCTCTACTGAGGCTTCACATTTTCCAATAAAATCAACAAATTCAATGGTGGGTTTTTAAACACTGTTAATAACATCAAAAACACGCTATCGCACATTATGGGTTTCCGGTTTTTTTTTGGACTGGAGGCACAAAAGAAGTCGAAGATACTCTTAGCGGGTTCCAGGGTGTCGATATCCTCCTTGATCCTTCCTTCATGAAGTGTCCTTTTTTTCCTTCAACTTTCGTACATCTGGTAGAATGTGCGGCGTGGGTCAACCGACTTTGACAATTGTGCACGGCAACCCCTTCAACGTATCGACTATAATTGAGGTCGACTATCGTCGAAAAAAAGACAGAAAAAAAAGGTTCAATAGCATGTTATTGATCAACAAATTTTTAAAATCCACCATTGAATTTGTTGATTTTTTTGAAAAACGTTAGGCCTCAGTAGAGCCTTACAGCTCGATTAGAAGCTGAGTTAGCATCTTTCGCTTTTATTACCTGCTGGCACCAAAGTTATAAATATTTTCAAAGATGTTTTTCTTTTTTTAGACGATTTTTTTATTGAGTTATTCTATGATTTGTGGAGGGGCCAGGATTTTTGAAACAGATTTTAGTCCCATTTCTTCTTAAAGAATGGCCGATAAACGAGAAAAATTGTAATCGTTATGATCAATTGTCTGAAAAAAATTAACCCATATCGCATTTTTAATTAACAACCTGTTATTTTTGGCACCGGGAAATTTGTCGTTCTGGTTTGAAAATTCAACTATTTTAGAACTTGGTTTAACTATTCGGTTAAAAATTAACCTTTTATAGGAAATTTATATTTTTTGGTTGAAAATTATTTAGTAGAACATTGTTTTTTTTTTGTAGAAAATAATTCTTCTCTTCTACAAATTCATTCCTTTGGGATGAAGATTTAACTTCTTCGTTCAACTTGAGCTAATTTGTTAAAAATTCATGTTTTTTGGTTTGAAGTGAATTGACTTGCAAGGGAAGCGCGCGTAACGGGGGACACGGATTTTAATCATCTTGTGTGACCGCAGAGTAAATTGTCAAAATTCGAAAAAGAACTCAATTTTCAAGGTTTGTAATTTTTAATTCCACAATTTTGATGATTCACAATGAGTAATGCTTTAATTGCAATGCCGATAGATACATTTCTAAGATGTCAAACTGACGCATTCTGATAAGCTGTTAAATTGGGTATTAGAAAAAAAAAACTTATAATTTAATGATTGCGTGAGACATACATTGTTGTTTTTTCCTCTCTTCTTTCTCTCTTTTTTCTTTCTTTATTCGAATGTTTTAATAGATATTATATTCATAATAAATACCAAACTTCACCTATTTCTCTTTCCTCTTCCAGAATTAATAAGTTCCGTAGAACCAGTACAGACGACTTTGGCGGAATTGTTCCCTCAATACGAGCGAAACGGTTACCTGCCTGATGCCAGAACATTGACCACAAATCGCGAAATTACAAGTTCCAGTGTATTCACAAAAATAGGTAATCACATTCTGCGTCGTCCAGGCCATAACCCCTATTTCTTAGTGAGGGGTCATGTCATCTTTGCATGGATAGGATTTGACAAATCAGGTGACCTGACAAAAGACTATATAGCACCGCTGTGGAAATTGTTTCCCTCGCTAGAACATGAAGAACGTTTGGTATTTGACACAACTCATAACCATTGGGTAACCCTGAATCAAAATGAATTTGACAAATTGGGTTTTGGTAATATTTGGATGCTTGTTCGAGAGCTACAGGGAATTGCACTAACACACAGGCCAACAACGGGCGATCCAGTTATTGACGCCCGAGCACACCATATTGCATACTTAAGAGCAAAACAAGCAATAAACATGTTACAAGTCACTGAAGCCGAAAAAATGAAAAGCGGACGAACAACCTTTGTTGAGAGCGGGACATTCATCAC